>CAUYQV010144124.1:0-13472 GCA_963574575.1 Galagoides demidoff
TTAGTAAAAGTGCCTCAGTAATCTGTTATTTCTTGCTAAGTTAAAAGATGTTTTCTGGTTATATATTCTTAAATGGTAAAAATACACCTCAAAATAGTGAATTTAAAAAAACAAGAATTTATTTGTTCATGAATCTGGGAACTGACTGGACTCAGGCAGTTTTCACTCCTGTGATTACATTCAGGTGGATGGTAGAGACCGGGTTCATCTCAAAGGCTTCTTCACACACATTGGGCATCTAGGTTGGGACTAAAACAGCTCAAGGCTAGAATAGCTAGGATCCTTCTCTCTCCCCTCCCCCCCATTCCTCTCTGTTATTTCCCTATGATGTTTCCACATGGCAGTTTTAAGGTAGGTGGACTCCTTATTTGGTGAAGGAAGACTAAGAACATTGCTATAGAAAGTGGAAGAAGCTTCCTGGTCTTTCAGATCTATCTTTAGAAGGTATCAACAATAACACCGAGTTCTATCAATGAAAGTAGTCACAGAGGGCCACTAGACTTTAAGGAGAGGAGACAAAGTCTCCACCGTTCAAAGGAGGAGTGTCAAAACTTTATGAACATGGAAACTCATCCCAATCCCCCATGGGAGTTTTAGCTCCCCTTTTCACCCAAGGAAATGGAAGCTATTTGAAGTGACCACTGTGCTATGCTATATAATAGTGAAATGTAAGAAACTCTTTTGATTACTTTAAAATATGAAAATCATTGACATGTGATGCTATGTGTATATAATGGATCATTCATCAGCTATCAGAAATGATGGTTTTGAAGGATCTTAATTATCTGTGAACATATCCATGATGTTATGTTATTTGAAATCAGGATACCAGATAATATTTACATAATCATCCCTGGTGGAATAGTCATGTGCATAGAATGAAAAAGAAATATGTAAAGTATAATAGTCAACTCCAGGGTGTGACTTTTAAAAAATCACCCTTGAATGTGACTTTTAAAATAGAGGCTCATAGATACCAAGTAACTTCCACATGGTTCAAATAGCTGTATTTCACTTGAGATTTAAGAGTTTAGTGTCTCTTATTTCACAATTCTGCATTTTTCCTCTGAATGCTGTGCTTTTTCTCATAAGAACTAGAATCACACCTGAGTTAGTTAGTAACACTCTGTACATAGCTTCTGTCTGGCTTTAAATAGTCAAGCCTATTATCTTGTCCACCCACACATACTCAGCAGTAGGTATGGACAGCCTGGGGAGTAATATGGGTTTTAGGAAGAGAATTTATGTCCCATGTCTCATGGCCTTTAGACAGTTCAGGACTGTAAGATGTTACCTTTGGTACTTCATGTGTACACTTGACTCATAGATCTTCCCATGCCTCCCTGGGCTGTTTTTTTGTGTGTCAGCCTCCTCCTTGCCAGTGTTTTTTTTTTTTTCTATTGCAGTGTTTTCTTGCATATCTAGCATTGCTCAACCCACACCAGCCTCACACATCCATCTCTAAATGGAACCAGCTTTCATCTTTACCTGTGCATGATCCTAGACATCTGTATCCAACTCTCTCCCTTTTCAGATGGTTATAAACAGCTCAGACTTGCAAGGTTAAGATTTAGGTGAAAGGCTAATCAGCACTCAGCCTGTAAGTGAAAGGTCAGCAGGTCAGTTTCCTTCAATGAGAATAATCAGCTATTGCACCTCCCTTAACAACTTTATTGTCAGGTGCTAATAGGTTTGGCAAGGGAGCAGTTTTCCATTAATTTAATTGAACAAAGATGGAGATTAAAATTTCTCATCTGTTTAGACTACCTCATATAATAGCAGGCCCCTTCATTTCTTTGAAAAATTAAAAGGCCCAGGGGCTCAAAGAAACTTATTAAGAAGACAAAAGAGGCAGGGTCACTGCAGTATTTTCAGAGTCTCTCTCTCTGGGGGCAATTTTTCTTCTTCGCTTCAGTTTGATTTTCTTCTTCCTCCTCCCTTTCCTTCTATTTCTTCAGGAAAATGCTAATTTGTTCATAGCCATATCCGTCCTACCCTCACTGTATTTATGGCCCCAGGAGCCTCCTAAAAATGAGATCCAGGTCAGAAAAGAGTGAGCTAAGTTACAAATGAGAAAATGTTTCTCTGAGTCACAACTGCTGCTCGTGAAAACCACCACGACCACAGTGTATATTATTCAGTGTGGCACACGCTGTATTTGCTTTTCTGGGTAATGAGACCTTCTCTTGGTTTTCATCCATACACTATCAGAAGATAAGTCATGTATTATGACAAGATAAGGAAACTGAGGCTGGGAGGAATTAAGTGACTTGCCCCTCTTTTGTGTCTCATTCCTGCACCTGACGCCCCAGTCGTGATGCACTACATGTAGTCTGTATCTCTCGCCTCCTTAAAACCCTGCCCTGCCAATGGGATAAAGTACAATCTCCTGAGGACGGCCTGTGATGGTTTCTCCTGATTTAACTGTTTGTACCCCTGATAATCTCATACCACTGCGTGCTACTATCTCTTGCCAAAATCATATTAATAGTACTGTCTTACCCATGAGGACTTACTATGATCTAGGTACCTGATAAATGTTTTATGTAAATCATCTCACTCATAACAATATGTGAAGTAAAGACTATTATGATCACCATTTTACCGATAGATTCGCTGATTCATTCTGCAAATATTTGTGTTATGTCTTTCCCTGGGCCAAACCATACTTAGATAATAAGAATACAGAAGTTAACAAAATGGAAAAAAAATCCTATAATATACTTCTTAATAACATCCTTGGTGCTTTAAAATATTTCACGTGAGGATTTTTTAAAATAATGGTCTCTTCAAGTATATTTAAAAATAACTTCAAACAATTTTAGCTTAATTTAGGGGCAACCCTTTTCCATTAGTATAAAGTGGGAGATTAACTTGCAAACTATAGATTTTGCCCCATGGCTACACTGGATACTCGGCCCTCATCACAGGACAAGGGTCAAGTGGTCTGGGCTGAATTGCATCGATTCTCTATACAAATGCTAGTGGGAGGGATGACATTTGCTTGTGATGAGTAAAGCAATCAAAAGACAAAATCGTAGAGCCGCAGCTGTGACACCGCATTATCTCTACAAGCACCCCCCAGGAAAGGGATGTCTTGCTGCTGTTCTCACTATTGGTTTTCTTCTGACTCCCCAGCCTCACCTGACTTCCTGCTGGTACATGCAACCTTTTTTTAATGTCAAATTATTATGGGGGTACAAATTTTTAGGTTATATTGTTCTCACTTCCAGGGTAAAGTTCCAATTGTAGAAGAGCACCCTAGGGGGCGTGTTATACACCCTCACAAGGTGTACATCAGCTGAGATCTCACCTCATGCCCTTCCTCCTTCTGCCAAGCATCCTCCCCTTTCCTCCTTCCCGCCTCCCTCTACCCCTGTAGTGGAGTATATTTGTGTTTTATAGTTCATATGAGCATGTAATTGTTTATATATTGGTTTCATATTAGGATGGAGCACATTGGATATTTATCTTTCCATTCTTGTGATACTTTACTAAGAAGAATGTTTTCAACCCCATTCAGGTCAATGTCAAAGATAGTCCATGGTACACATATACCATAGTTTGTTGCTTTATTGACATCCAGTTTTTGATCTCTGAAGGTGACATGCTGGGCCAAAATTTGGTATTTATCTTGATCAACTTTGATCAAAACAACTTTTGGCAAAAACAAACAAAAGTGAACTAAACTGTTATTCTAGATTATAGTAAGTACTTTAATGAGTGCTTACTATGTGCCAGGTATACTTTTGAGCATCTAAATCATTTAGATAGGGTAGAAGGGTGAGTATAGCATCTTTTTAAGTTTAGGTTTTGGAGTTAGACTATTTCAGTGTAATCCTGGTTCTGCAACATTGAGTAATAACCTTTTCTGATCTTCAAAATCAATGAATAAGTAATATTATTGCCATTTGCTAGCTGAAATCATATAGTTGGCTAAGTTTCCCCATCCAGAATGAGTAAGTGGTAAAATTGAACTCAGGTCAGTCTGAGCCACAGCCTGGGTTGGGCTATTGTCCTGTGCAGGTGATGACTGGTGCTCAGTTCCTTGTCTGTCTCATCAATGTACCTTGCTCTTCAGTAAAATTATTGTTATGCCCACCTAAAACTCAAGTGAGGAAGCACAAGTGAGAATTCTAAAAACTCCCCCAAGGGAATTTAATAGCCTACTGAACATTAAGTCCAAATAACTTCAATTTCTTAATGATAACTTAAAAGTCATCTTCATATCAATTCTTTTGATTATCATGATCTCATTTAATTTTTATATTTAAATCATTTAGCATCTCATCATTTACATTTAACGTAAATAACAGAATTATTTTCATTGCTGCTGTTTGATTATCTCAATAATCTTACTTCTTTTTCCCCACAAATCTATAGTAGTCTTTGAATATTCTACTTCTTGCTGTAGCAAGATAGGGAAGCTCTGAAATGGATATTTTTAATAAGATACACCTTTGTTTCTTCAATAAGCCAGTTTTCTTAACAATATGACATTGGTCTTATCTCAAAGAGAACTTAGCTGTGCTTCCAATATTCACACCAATATAAAGGTTCAATTCATTTCCAAATAATTGAATGCTGTACTTTGTGCTTTCAAAGTAGACACTAGTTACTATTTACTAGTTACTTTTACTTGCTCATTCATTTGAAATTTGTGTCTTTCATGAAAAGGCCTGCAAAGATGTGTGCATTTCATTAAGGATTTTAAAACAAAGCAGTGGCATTGAAAAGGCTAGCAATTCAGCACTTTTATTTGGCAAAAATGCAACTCCTACTGATAGTACTAACTGGATAGTAATTTAAAACTGCTATGACCTTTCTTTAGATAAAGATGCACTATGGCTTTAATAAACTTCTGTATTGAAATGAATGAATCCTTTAAAGGTTATTTCAACTTAGAGGCTCTGTAAAATTATGATTAGAAGAATAAGAATATATATATTATGTATACTGGATAAAACTTAAAAAGCTGGAACATATTAGGAAAAACACTTATCAAAACCCTTTTATGTGCTGTCTCCTGATTTTATTTCATTTTTTCATCACTCCCAATTGGTGGCATTTAAGTCCATTTTATAATGACATTTGGAATGTTTTAAGGAACCATACAAAGTGGATTAAGGTATGTTTTGGTCTCTTCAAGCTATTGTAACAGAATGCCACAGACTGAGCGGCTTGTGAACAGCAGAAATGTATTTCTCACAGTTCTGGAAGCTAGATAATTCGAAATCAAGGTGCCAGCAGATTCTATGTCCAGAGAGGGCCACTTCCTGGCTCCTAGATGGTGCCTTCTGTGTCCTTGCACAGTAGAAGAGGTGCAGCAGGTGTCTGGGGCCTCTTTCATAAGGGCACCAATCTGTCTTGTGAGGGAGGCTTTGCGACCTAATCACTTCTCAGAATCCTTGCCTCCTAACCCTATAACATTATTGACTGGATTTTTAGGGGGACACAGTATTCAAGACAATAGCAGAGGAGAGCCACCGGCCAAGAGGCTCACACAAAGATCTTAACTTCTAAGGGGGATGGTGTAGAGTTAGAAAGATGAGTGGTCTGAGTAGAACTTCATGAGCCAGGCAGGAGAAGAAAATGGAGGGTTTTTCAAGAAATGCTAAGAATTTAGGGCTCTAGGAATTACATGCTAGGAAGATTACTTGCCATAACACGGTAAGTAGATTGGAGGGTAACAGAGATGCAGTCTAGTTGGAAGGCTTTTCCAGTCACCAAAGCAACACGATAGTGGTGCAGATTTAAGAACTGACAGTGGAAGTGGAGAGTGCATGGTTTTGAAAATTTAGGAGATGGACTGATAGACTAATTTGTGGCTGGATGGAGATGGCAGACAATATTGGTGAAGGATGTGCTGGACAGATGACAGGTTTATAATACTTGGAGAAGTTGTAACCATATATTGAGTTTGGAACATTAGAGAAAAATGAATTTTCAGATAAAGATTGACAGTTTGCTGTAGGGTATACACATGATAACATGGGCCTTTGAAACAGAGTCAGCGTTCAAAGGAGTTCCTTGGATGAAGATAAAAGTGAGAGAGAAAAAGTAAAGAAAACTTATTTACTGAAGTTACTCTCAACAAAAATCTTCATGCAATCTTAATCAGAAGCTTCATTCATATCTGTCTTTAACTTAATGATTTTAGACATTAAAATATTGCAGGATTACTTGGGAATGGTGGGATAAGAGAGATGCAAGCTTTGCAGTCACACTGCCTAGGTTTGCACCCCATCTCTGCCATCTTCCTGGTATAACTTTCATCATTTCATTTAATCTTTCAGCGCCTCAATTTCCTTACCTGTAGAACTGGGTTACAGTTAAATTTAAAAATGGTTACAGCTCATTTATAATGTTTCTGTGCAGAACAATAAGGTAATTCCTATGACACTCCCACATATTTATGTTTAATAAAATTTGGGTAATACTATCAAATGACAATTTGAATTTATTAAAGTAAATCTTCCTAGGGCTAGGCAAGAATGTATATAATCACTAAGTTTGAGAACATTTGAATTCCCAAATTGGTATCCATTTAAGAGATAGTTGCACTGTGCCCTGTGTGGTGACAGATGACAGATTTGAATTAACTGATCTAGTTAGGCTACACGAGGATGAACTGGGGAAATTTTTTTATAATATTCCAGAACTGACCCTGCCACAGACTTCTTAAATCATGTTCTATGAGTCAAGAGCCACAGGAGTATGTATTTTAAAATGAATTCTCCAGGTGTTGATGACCCTGAGGTTAGTTTGTACACAATTGTCCATATATAATGCTTACCCAAGTGCCCATCAATTATGAATGGATTAATAAAATGTGGTATATATATCATGGAATACTACTTGGCCATAAAAAATATGGCAACCTAATATTTTTCATAACAGCATGGATGGAATTGAAGACCATTCTCCTAAGTTAAGTATAGCAGGAATGGAGAAACACATACCACATGGATTCAATACTACATTGGAGCTATTTGATCGTAGAGAAGCTAAACTCAATGAAATTCAAGTCAGGGCAGGGGAAGAAAGAGAATGGTAAATTCCCACCCTGTGGGTAAATTGCATAGTTTCTGGGTGAAGGAAACACCTATAACTTTGGCTCGAAATTTACAGAAGATAATTATGTAACCCAAACATGTATCCCTGTAATATACTGAAATATACTTTCTTAAAAAAAATATGATTAGATGCCCTGTTGATTTCCTTTCTATCTATAGAAAGCCAACAAAATGTGTGTTTTCCTGTTCAGAATAGGGATTTTGCTGACAACAGCTGGCATCATCTCAGCTGTTCTAGGTACCAATTGTATTACCAATCACACTTGCTTCTAAGAACGGCCATGTAATTAATTCTTGTGTTAAAATGTGGAATGATACTTGTAACTATTGGAAATATGTGGAAATAATGCTTGTAACTTTTGGGACAAAGCTGTCCAGGAGTGGCTGTGTACTCTCAATATTCTCCTACTCTGTAGCTGACTGGCTGAAGAGAACAAGGGGGCTCTAAGGGGATATAGGAGGCAAAGATAAAAGGGACCCAGGTCTTTAAACAACTGTGAGCTGAAATTCTGCTTATCAGCCTGGATCACTACAGAAGGATGCTATATGAATAAAGATTCAGCTCATATTTGGATAAATCATGAAAATATTGGAGCGTATTTGTCACAGAAGCTTCTTTACCCTCAACAGTTAATATGAGGATCCTGTGCCCCTTTAAAACTCTGATGATTAATTTTTATGTTAAGTTGGCTAAGTTATGATGCTCAGCTCCTTGGTCAAATACTAGTCCAAATATTGCTGTGAAGGTGTTTTGTTGACGTGATTAACCACTATCATTAGTTGACTTTAAGTAACGGGGAAATTATCTTTGATAATATGTCTGGGCTTTATCTAATGAGTTGACCTTAAGAGCAAAACTGAGATTTGCCAAAGAAGAAATTCTGCCTCAAGGTTGTAACATAGAAATTCTGCTGGGATTTCCAGGTTGCTGGCTTGACCTGTGGGTTCTGGAACTGCCAGATCCCACAGTTACCACAGGCATGTATCATGTTGGTTCTGTTTCTTGGACATCCCAGCTTACTGATACAAAGTCTATGTTCTTCCGAAAAAAAAAGGTATCATTGGGGTATAGCTTACATATGAAAGCTATAAATGGGATTCATAGTAGGGCTGAGTACATCTTACAAGGGTACATGTGAAATTTACTAGGTGTAGAATATAAATGTCTTAACACAATAACTAAGAAAATGCCGTGAAGGCCATGTTAACCAGTTTGATGAAAATATTTCAAATTGTATACAAAACCAGAACATTGTACCCCATGATTGCATTAATATATACAGCTATGATTTAATAAAAAAAAAAGCATGATGAAATTTGTGTCTCCATCATCTCAAACATACATCTGTCATATCCATATATTGTGGATTGTGCAACCCGGAGGAAGAAAAGAATAAGATTATTGCTTAGTGCTTACGGTATAACACAACTCTGAGTTAATGTCAACATTCGAGTCATTATTGGGTTTATATTTTATATTGCTCAATTATGTAGTCATTTTTAAAATGTGCATTTTGTAGACTCATTTTAATATTCCAAATTATGCTTTAATGTTGGTACCTTTAAGCTCAGCATTACCCTTCTTTCATTTTGTAGCTTAGAAGAGTTCTAGTGGTTAGTTGTTGGTTTTTTTTAAGATGGATCTCTATTCTATAGCTCTACATACAGCCAATTATTGAGTTTTATAAAATGAAATTATACGATTCTAAACCATGCTTAAAATATAATTTAAAAAAGCCTTTGTAGACAAACAGCATTATATAAATATTCATAAATTATTATTCTTTTAAGTATGTTGGCTAAATTTACATAGAGATTAAAGTTGAAATTTATGAAATGCTGTTTCATGCTCATGCTGATGGCTGAATGCTGGTAATATTTTATGGTTGAGATCCCTGGACAAAGTGGGCTACACTTTTCCATCTGAATGAGAACATGCAGTCTCCTCCCTGCTTCAAACCATACAAGGTTAAATTACACACTGGCTTCAAGATAGCTAGGAAAGATAGATTGGGAAAGGACCGGAGCTTGGAAATTAGATTTATGTGAAGTCAAATTATTTGACATGAGAAACTTATAATCAACCTGTCTCTTCTTAGAAGAAAGGTTATAAAGGGAAATTTTAATTACTGAGGCTGCATTCCTGGTTCCAGTTTTTGACAATCAGCATCATCTCAGCTGTTCTCTGCTAGGAAAAGACCGTTATCTCTTTGCCGAGAGGTTTATTACAGTAATGCACGTGTGCACACACAAGTCCATTTGGTAGCGCAAAATGCAAAACTATGCATTTGTTTAGTAGGACTCCTTGTGGCCTGGTTGAAAGTGGATATGAGTTCAGACTTACATTAGATATACTTCTTAGTTGCTTTCATTTGTGATTTATTAACAGAAGCTACCATTTCTTTTTCTGTTTATTTTCAAAGCCAACCTGTTTAGCAGAGCCAGCTATTGGCCAACTTTGATCCCTGAGAAAACAATGATGTCTTAATATCTATATTAGCCCCCCTCACACTTGACATACATTCAGTTTCCAATAATCCTCTCTCCTTGTTTTGTTCTTCCTATCTTTCCCACTCCATTTGTGAGAACTTAACCCAATCCAGTTTTGTTTCTGAACACCAGTTTTTCCAACTGTTAAAGGCTTATAATGCCAAGGTTCCTAAAGACATTGCTATATCTGCTTCTTTTCCCATTACTAGTACTGAATTTCAGAGTGGATCAGCTACAGTCATTTCTATTCTTACCCACTGACCTTCACAGGTCAGGCTAGTTTAGCCTCATACACTAGACTAAGATAGTTGGGGGAATATGGCGGTGTAGAGCACGGGATCAGGAGAAAAGAACAAGCATTAATCACCAAGTCATGGGCAAGATACTAACTTATCAGTCCGTGGGTAGGACCTTAATACTCAAAATTTGGCCCCAGACATTCAATGTACCTCAGGTGCTTATTAAGGTATTCTTGGTTCTCATTCAGGTTCCCTAAATCAAATACTCAAGATCTAGGCCTGGGACACCTATTATTATTATTGTTGTTGTTATTATTATTTAGGGTGATCCTTAGGCACATAAACACTCCTGAAACACTGACTCGGAATATGCCCGTTACTGTGGTCATTTTTTAAGGCAATAAAAATATTCAGTTATTCAATGGTACCTGTCAGGGATTTTTACTTGTGAAATAGGAATTGATAATCTTCACCTTCATCCCTTTCCTCACTGCCCTCAAGTGCATCAGGACAGGATAAATAAGGCTAACTCTAGCCTCTCTAAAAGACGGGGGATAGTGTAAACCACAATTTTGGTAGAAAAGCGAGCGTACTTTAAAGCATTTTTAATCTTTTGGCAAGTAGCCCATTGCTTATAAACAGAATTATAGGAACAGCAAAACCAAGTATGTTCCAGAAGCCTCCTGCCTCCAACTCTGATCTATAAGCATCACAAAGCTCCGTAGCTTCCAAAATGTCACCAGCTCTGCAAAGAAAATGAAAAATAAAATTTCTACAGATAAAGGATATTTTTACTGCTTCCTAGCAGATAACCAGGTTTTTTCTGCATACACATGTTTTTATTAGGTTTCTACTTTTTGCTGTCACAAAATTAAAAAGGCTTAAAATTTAACAACAATAACAATGTTGAAAATAAGGACCGGAAACAAAACTGGTAGATAACCAGTTTTGAAGTACCATAACTATTCACACTTTTACGTGAGTTTCAGCACCTGCCAAAAGTATTTCTTTTACATTACTTGAGTCCTTTTGATCAGTGCTACTTTATCGGTTTTTGTTTTGCACTGGATAAAAGTCGTGCAACACAGGTATCCACAAACTCAACCCACCTCATAGCCAAGAGTAAAATCCTTTGGTAAAATCAAGAGATAGGTCCTCATTTTCTGATGTGGCTGTATAGAAGCTATAGGAAAAGTGGAGGGAAAAGTCTCTTTCTCTCTCTCTCTCTCTCTCTTTTTCCCAGTTATTCTGTAGTGCTTCTGCAGCTGTGTTTACATGTATGAACACTCAGAGACACATGTCCTGTCATACATGCCAAAAATCTCACACCCTTCCTGTGCAGAATCTGGTGTTCTACTGTAGGAAAATGAAAATTGTGACTAGTGTATCATATCCAGTTCTTCTAAATTCGGATAGCTTTTATTACCAAACTTTCTTTCCTTCTTTTGTTCTTTCTTTTTTTTTCTTTTCTTTTTTTTTTTTTTTTTTTTTTTGAGACTGAGTCTCACTCTTTCACCTGGGATAGAGTACTGTGGTATTCTCATAGTTCACAGCAACCTCAAACTCCTGACTCAAGTGATCCTCTTGCCTCCAGATCCCAAGTAGCTCAGAACGATGCCTGGCTAGTTTTTCTATTCTTAGTAGAAACAGGGTCTCATTGTTGCTTAGGCTAGGCTCAGACCTCTAAACTCAAGCAGTCCACCTGCCTCCTTCTCTCGCAGTGCTGGGACTGCAGTCGTGAGCCAGTGAGCCTGGCTCCTCTTTTGTTCTTTATTTCTTTTTGTTTCTGTCTTTCTTTCTTCCTTTTCTCTTTTACTTCCCCTCTTCTTTCTTTATTTCTTTTATTTTTCTTTTTTTAAAAGTAAAGCCAAAGATATAGGAGGTGGTTTTACAATCTTTGGATGGAGAAATTTAAAATAACAGGTATGATTTTGGGAAAACAGAGTGGATGCGTAGCTGGGCTATTTGCCCCTCCTTTCTAAATCTAAAATCTATTATTTACGGACCATTTACCATGTGTCAGGGCCTGGACTCACTACACTGGATGTGTTTCTCTTATCTCCCAATAGCCAATGATATGCATGAACATGAACAGGGAGAGGCTGAATGAATTGCCCAATTTCGCCCAGCGGGTAAAACAAAAGCCATTCATCCATCTATCCATTCCCCTATTTATCTCCCAGGTATTTATGGAGCAGATACGATATGCCATTATTCTAGGTGTTGAGAATACAGCAGTGAACAAAACAAACAGTCCTCCTCTTCTTGGAGTGCTCATTCTTGGGTGGAAGACAAATGGGGTCTTGATGAAGAAAGGAGTGCATGAAGGAGGACTATGGAGAGAATAATGAGGACAAAGGGCTGGAGGGCGGGAGAGTGGGCATGTCACTGTGGATGCAGGGAAGGGAAGGCCTCTCTGCATGTCACTTTTGGCACAGAGACCTGAATGAAGTGAGGGAGGGAGCCACAGGGCCTCTGCTGGGTGAGAGTCATTGCCGTGGCTTGTGACGTCCTGCAGGAGCTGACTCCTGTCCAGGAGCTCCACACCCTTCTACTCCCTCCTCACTTTCTAACCCATCATGTGCTTCTCTTGTTCTTCATGAGCTCTGTAGTTTTCTATTTCAGAGTTCTCATTCATGCTATTGCTTTTTTCTGGTGGGATATTCCTCTGCCTAGATTGTAGTGTTAGGCCTAGCTGTGATAGTTTCCTTTCACTGGACATGTTTTTAAATACTCAATACCTTGGAGACAACCAGAAGAGATGCAAGTAAGCCTTGTCCTGCATGGAAGGCTGGAAGAGTCACAGAGAAGTGATGGGAGTGGTTCCAGGTCCCCCGCTGCCATTTATCTGTAGAAGCTGTGTACAAATCAGCTCTTGCTTACATTTTTACACTGACCTTATTATAGTAGAAGAGATTTGTTCCTGGTCTTGCGGACTTCTAAATCTGGAATCGAATGAATTGCCTCCCTGTGTTAGAGTAGCGTTCACTCATTTCTGTGTTTGTGTTTCTCTGTTAGTCTCTGTTTTTTCTGAGATGATTTATGGGAAAGCAAAATGTCATCCTTTAGTGCTCTCTCCCAATGATGTGAAGATTCTGATCATCTGAATAGACCAATCGCTCACATATTTGCTGTGCAACCTGCAGAGGGTTCTTCTTTTTTCTGGCTCAGTTGCTCACTGCAAAGAAAGCCACTTCCTGATACTCAAGGATTGCTGAGGAGAAAAGAAAGTTTATTATGGAGAGTGTCAGCAGGGCGGTGGAAGGATTGCCTCAAATCTGTCTCCTTGACTGACAGGGTTAGGGTTATTTTTAAAGGTGAAGTGAATAATGCTTAAAGTGAGTGAGTTTCATTGGGGTGGAGTAAGGGCACACAAGCACAATGAGAAATCACACTGGCACATACTTGGTATGATGAAAAAACCCTGGATAAGCCTCTCTGGGTGGAGACTGCTAGCAATGTAATGAGCTGGTGGTAACAGTCATCCTTTCGGTCTTACGTGTGGGCAGAACGCAGGGAGGAGGTTGCTCAGCGGATCCTTGCACGGGATATGTGATGGGCCACTGCTTATCTTGACTTCTCTCAACAGTCAGGTGGTAATAAGGCCCTGGGATTATCTGGTTACAGCAAGGAGGCTCTACCGTTTCTGAAAAGCAATTCAAAACAG
>CAUYQV010144125.1:0-54752 GCA_963574575.1 Galagoides demidoff
GTTATATCTTTCCTATGAAAGCTATAAATTAGTTTCAAAATAGGGCTGTGTACATTGGATACTTTTTCTTCCATTCTTGAGATACTTTACTAAGAAGAATGTTTTCCAGCTCCATCCATGTAAACATGAAGGAGGTAAAGTCTCCATCTTTCTTTAGGCCTACATAATATTCATATCATAATTCAACTTCAAAACAGAATACATAGAAAGCATCTCTTAAAATGTCTGGCGCCTGTGGCTCAAAAGGGTAGGGCACTGGTCCCATATGCCGGAGGTGGTGGGTTCAAACCTAGCCCCGGCCAAAAACTGCAAAAAAAGTGTATACATTTGTGGCACCCCCACTATATTTGATTTCTAATTCTTGTTTTCTTGTTTTCCTACTTAATATCTGTTTGATCTAAATCAAGTTATAGTTTCTTCAGGTCTCAATTTCTTCATCTTGAAGATGATTATATTCATCTTGCCAGTGTAAGTGTGAAGATAAGTGAAATACTTTATGTAAACTTCTGTACACTATGGCCAAAATATTACATGTTCATAACAAATACTAATTTTTCCTAATTTTAATTCCCTCCACATCTCCTTTTTCTTAATACACATTCTGTACCCCAATCAAACTTAAATACTAAAATCTCTAAACACATCTGCTATTATCCAGCTTAGCTGCCTTTTTATACCTTAAGCTGTTCACCTTACTTTGGTCTCTCTCTTTTTGTCCAGCTTTTATGAACCAGTGTCCCTGATTCTCCACTGCAGTGAGATTTCCTCCCTCATGTCTAGTCAAAGTCATATCTCTCATGACATTGAGCCTATTTTTGTCAGGCATTATTCTTGTACACACAAAAATTGTTACATGAAATAGCCTGATATCCATATGAGTAGTTATCCATTTGTCTGCCTCCCACCCTATAGAATAAGCTCTTGGTAAGTAATACACATTTATCTCTATAGTTCTTGGACTCACCATGGTGGTATATTCTCCTTGATATGTTCCCAAGGATATGGATATATATATAATATCCCACTGGTTGTACAATAATCTTTTGCAACAATAAAGAATTTTCCATTTGGAATATATATCCAAATTCATGATTTATTCTGCTAATCAGTGGAAGTTTCATGTATGTTTAATTAATGATTGAAATCAGTTCCTGGTAATCTGAAGGAAGGACATTTGAGAACAAAACTACAGGCAATGACGGAGGAGTTCTTAACTGCCCTCTATCTTCTCTACTGGACAGTCACACATCTAGCTTATGAAGCTATAGGCTTTTAAATCCAAAGGAATCTGGAATCCCTAAAAAGGTAACTTGCAAGTCGCAGTAAGTTGGATGGAATTAGAAGCATCCCTCGGGTCACTGGTGTCAAGGTTCCCAGGCCCCCTCCTCTCAACTATAATCCTCCTCCTATCTTCCTCTTGAGTTTGCCCCACCTCTGTAGCTGCTCTTGCTGACTTTTCCTTAGTAGATTAGACTCTACTTCTCCGTGTGGTTCACTATGGCTCATCATCATCATTTGGACCTCTTGACTGCTTTATGTTTTACTCCAGAGTGAGATTACTATGTTATAACTCATACTGAAACTTAATTCCATGCTGTTTTTCACTCATCTTTTTCAGTACTTACCACATCCTTACTGCTCAATTCCCCTTAGCATTACAGCTAGAAGTATTTTTTTTTTTCTATAAAAGTGAACATGCTAAAGCACAGAAGTGGAAGAGTTCTCTTTTGTCTTCCCAGCCACAAGACTTCCTCGGGTGTTTGTCAGCACTTAGCTGTGTTAGGTTACTTATTGTGTCTGCTGTGTGAGAGATGACGTGTATACCTTTCCATATTCATTATAGGGAATGAAGATTATAGGATTGTCTGAGGACTCTTCAGGTTCTCATCAGTGTTAACTTTGGAAACCAATTCACAGAAAAAAATTAAATCTTCTCCTGCTATGTAGAAGCCATGGAGAAATACCTGGCTAACGATTTTGAAGACATGCAAAATATGGTTGTGTTTTGGAAATCACCCATCAGAAGGAGATAGGAAATGCTATCTCCAACAAGCAGGCTTTCCAAAACTTGAAACATGGACACCTCTAAAAATACTCAGAAACAAGTAGGCAACGTGTGTGGGTAGATAACCTACCTCTTGGCAGAAATAAAATATGGAGGCAGAAGGTATACTTTGCTCTTTTTAGTAATATACAGCACATCACATTTCTCAATACAAACATTGACTTCAGGACTACACGTTGCACTGCTGGAGAACATGGCGAGAAAACAATTTTCACAAGTCTAGAGGAGAATTGAAGGATATAACCAGATGCTTCAAGCAAAAGAAAATGGTTTCACTCCAAATACGTTGGTGTGTTATGTTAATGCAAACTAGACCAAGACTAAGAAAGAGGGCATAGGATGGGAAGAGCAGGCAGGCAGAACGAGGTGACACCATCACATGCAGAGACAACTTATATAACCCTTCCATAGTCAAATATGGGCATGCAAGTAAAACATCACTAAAGAAAACAACATCTACCCCCTACTTCAACAAAGTAACCCAGTTCCAATTTTGGAGATTACATAAGAATGACTCCCAATATTCTGGATGGTTCTTCTTTCATTATTCTGCTTAACTTTCTCTTTGTAGACAGATTGTCTGGGTCTCACATCTGAACCTGCAGCTGTTCTAATAAAAACGTACACTCTAATCCCTCAAATGCAAATTGTTTTCATGATCCTTGGGGAAACATGCCTTATAGATCATTTCTCTATTTCCTCTAATTAGAAATAATTCGTTTTCCCTTTAGATACACATATAATGTTTGGAAAGATAATTCTGGGCAATATTTTCTTTCTTTTTTTAATGAAATCATAGCTGTGTACATTAATGCAGTCATGAGGTATTCTGTGCAATATTTTTAAAGTCATATTTGCACTATAGTTTTAAGTGTAAGTGTAGTGCTGCTTTTAAAGGAAAATAAAACTATCTGATTTTTCACTGAAATATAGTTTAACTTTGTGAATTTACAGGTCTTACAGACAAAGCTTGAGTAATACATGAAAACTGCACTTAACATTTTGTTTAAATTTAAAATCAAGGTGCATTTTACTTTCATCTCAAGCATTAGTAGAAGAGGTGAGAAACATCATTTTCTTAACTCTGAAGTCCAATTGCATGGCCAATCAAGGTTGATTGATTGGAGATGTCAAAAAGAGTGGCACTTGATATCCTCCAGTCTGCTGACCTTGCGTTTCAGAAGACAGATTAAACCAAGCTGTCTCTTTCTAAATTCAAATGGATTGGGAAAATAAAAATCTTTGTGCCTTGATTCATTATGGGTTTTGTGCTTAATTGATCTTTGACTCATTACTGCAGCTGAACAATTTAGTGACACTGGCATGAATACTTGTTTACAAAATGCAAAGCCAGGGGAATTGTTCATCTTTAGCTTTGAAACAAAACAACAACTTAATAAACTGTTAAAAACAAATTACAAGAAAGTTCTAAAATATTCCCCAACTGAGCAGTACCCTATATATTTACCTTCATTTGAAAGCTATTGGAATGAATTGCATGAATTGGTATTCTCCATATTCATACATCTTGCACATTTGCTGATAATTTTTCAATGTTCAATTTAGGCAAGCATATCAGCTTGCTACAGTGCAAAAACAATTCCTGCATGGGACCAACATATAACAATTTTGTACACTGTAAAACTAACCACACGTGTAAAACAAGAGTTGTTTACTACTCAACCTACAGAATATTTTGGATAGCTGTATAGCTTTTATGCATTTTCAGGATCAATTTTCATTATAAATTGAATATTAAATATTTGAAAATAAAATTTTGTTGCACAATTACGAATGAAAAAGAAATCAATGTTTTCTCATGGGCCATACTTTTTATTTCTAGCAAATTAAGCTGTGTCTTCCTTGTGAAATTTATAAAATAATTTGAGTTTATTTGCGTGATAGGGGAGTTGATTGTCATTTGATAGATTTATAATCTAAGCATAATACAGATAGTTCCTGACTTATAGTGGTTTAATTTACATTTTTTTGACTTTATGCTGGTGCAAAAGCGATACTCAGTAGAAACTGTACATTAGATTTTGAATTTGGATCTTTCCCCGTGGTGGAGATATGTGGCATAATACTCTCTCACTACCCTGGCGGC
This sequence comes from Galagoides demidoff, assembly GCA_963574575.1. NCBI lineage: Eukaryota > Metazoa > Chordata > Mammalia > Primates > Galagidae > Galagoides > Galagoides demidoff. The sequence continues at coordinate 4,173 of CAUYQV010144125.1, forward strand.
AGCAGGAAGACTCAGCTCCCAGTCAGCCCCTGAGTTACGAGCATAAACAACCAATGCTCCACAGTGTACTGTGTTGACAGACGATTTGCCCAATTGTAGGCTAATGTAAGTGTTATGAGCATGTTCAAGGTATGCTAGGCCACATTTGGTAGGTTAGGTGTATAAAATATATTTTTGATTTGTGACATTTTCAATTTATGATGGGTTAGTTGAGTCATTACCCCATTGTAGGGTCAAAAAGCATCTGTTTCTTCTTCCTCAAATTATGAAATGCTATATACTATGAGAAACATATGATAACATATTATGAGAATTTAGAAAATTCTCCTCAAATATCACATGTGGGAATTTTTTGCTTTTTTTTAATTTTCTATTATGAAAATAGGTTTTCCCTTAAGTAAATCTGAAGAATTCTTAACACAAATATTGAAATACTTAATGACATAATGGACTGAGAGAGAACAAGAGAATAGAGAAATGTTTCTAACCTGCCTATTTACAAACTGTGATGTATAATCGTCATACTAAATTTCATTGGAACTAAAGCAGCATCAATTGCAAAATGCTCTATTTTTTTGCATATCGCCATTAAAGAGAACACTCTGCCAATCAAATTGTAACACCATCCTAGAATGCCAGCCATTATAAGATGGACACCGATTTCAAAGACGTAAATGCGGAAAAGAAAGTGCAGCTTAGACTAGATGAATGATAACTTCTATTTAGGTGTAACATGACCCAAAATGATTCCTGTGACCAAGTTGAATATGAACAAGAAACACAGAATCCTAGTTTCCCTCTTCATTCAGCCCCAGTGTCCTTGGGTGAATCAGCCTCTTCATTATTTCTGAGCATTTACTTCTTCCTGTCTGTCTGCTCTCACCCCATCAGATTGTGTCTAATCTCAGGGCTTTACTGATCATCTCTCTGGTGAGTTGATGAATCTTCAGTTTGTTACTTTATCTCCAACCTCTCCCTAATCTGTATGGCCAACTGCTAATGTAACCATCCCACTGGATGTCTAAACAGCATCTCATAATTCGGCTCTGCTGTTCCTTCCTATGGTTCCTTTAATCTCAGTAAATGGCACCAGCCATCCAGCCCCTGCTTCTGCCCTAGCAGCCTTTCTTGATTGTTTTCTCAAAATTCATATCCACACCTTTTACGTCTAACTTCAAAATTTTTCCAAACTGGCAACTTTCTATCAGCTTTGCCACTCTTGCCCTAACCCTAAATACTCTCAGCTTTCTCAAATGCTGCTGCCTTGAATCCCCAGCTGGGTGTTCTGCTTCTGTACAGTCTCACATCCTGCACGGCGTACCTGAAGGGATATTTCTACAAAGGAAATCTGACCGTGTCATACCCCTGTTCGAATCCACTTATTAGCTTCTGAAAGAATTTAGAAAAGAATAAAAGTAGATTTTTTATCACTTATAGGTATAAAGTCCTATATTATGTGGTTCATGGGTGCATATTATTACTACTATCATTTTCCAGAATTCTTTTATACCTACACATACACACAGGCATTCCCTATGACACCACTGGCCTCATGGATGCTGCCTAATTCTATCTGCTTTGATTCTATATTCTTACTTATTGTTCTATGGCCAGTGCCTGAAACACTGAGTAACATTTAATAGATGCTCAGTAAATACTGATGCTTGACTAAGCGAATGAATAGATGAATCAAACAGGAGCATGCTTTACAGACACTGACTCATTGTCTTCTCACCACTTTCCTGTGATGTTGGGTCTAGGAGAATAAGGAGTGGAAGCCTGATGCAGTTAAACTAAGGAGAGTGAGTGTGTATAAAGATGAAAGACTTTGACACTTTTCCAAGAGTACAGATGTTTTAATAAAGAACAGACTGGAAACTATTTTTCTTAGGTCACTATTGTTAATATCTTTAATAAAATTGTCAGTTAGATGAGTTTAATTTATAATTCATCTCCCCTTATAAATAAAAATAGAATTTTTTCCCCCATTAATCAAAACATACAAGTACACTGAGATCTGGAATGACACACACCAATCCGAGAGAATGGGACTGTGAGTACAGGGGGGAACCACTTTTTTTTTTTTTTTTTTTTTAAGACAGAGCCTAAAGCTGTCACCCTGGTTAGAGTACTGTGGCATCACAACTCACAGCAACCTCCAACTCCTGGGCTCAAGTGATTCTCCTGTCTCCACCTCCCAAGTAGTGGGGACCATAGGTGTCTGCCATAATGCCTGGCTATTTTTTTGGTTGCAGTTGTCATTGTTGTTTGGCGGGCCAGGCTGGATTCGAACCTGTCAGCTCAGGTGTATGTGGCTGGAGCCTTAGCCGCTTGAGCCACAGGCACTGAGCTGGGAACCACTTTTCTTCCCTAGGTACTTCTGTATCTTTTGGATTTTTATAATAAACGTGTCTCACCCTTCTTAAAAAAAAAAAAAAAAAGGATATATGGCCTAAAAGTCCCTGACTAACATTGAAAACAAGGCAGCCCCAGTCTCAGGCACTTTTCAGATGATGTTTTCCCTTTGTTTTTCAGTCTGACAATTCCAAAGTTAATGATCTGCCACATATCAAGCGCTAAGGGGGGGAAGACGTGTGCCAGACATTCAAGTAGATTGCTGTTCGGACTGCTAAACCTAAGGCGAGGCATGTGGTGTCAAGGTCTCTCACTGCTGCCTGGCTGTTAGGCTTGTGAACAGCAGAATAACTGTCGTTACTGAGATTCATCACAGAATACGCTTTCCCAGACTTATGCTGAGGCAGTCAGTGAAATCGGTCTCTGTAGGGCAGAGGGTCATCTGTCATTTTGAAGGAAGCTCATGTGTGCTCTGGGGCTCTAAAGGGGTGTCTTAAATATGAAATATTTATGTGGAAATGGGGATTGAGTACGACTTTGTGCCTGTGGAGCACATCGTGGTGCTATTTGGGCTGAAAGGCAGACTGTCGGTGGTAGATAAAGCCGCTCGGGTTTCTGAATCTGTCCTGGGCATGTGATTGTCTGTCCTCTTTATTCCCACTTGATGCGGTGCGCTGCTCCTCCACGGCTGGGAGCTTGTTACCCTCTAATCTCAAGAAGGTTACTAGCAATTATACTGAATGTGGAGAGACACCAATTATAAAAGCTGAGTGTGATGAAATGACCCTCTTTTCCCCTTGGTAGAAATTATGTATCACAGAACTCTTAATAGTTCTGTGATACTAAGCAATTTTTGTATTAAAAAGTGGGGTCCATTTTTAGACCATTTGTCTTAGGCAAGCATGAGGATCCTGAAGGTTTGAGGATGTGGGTGGAACGAACAATCCCAGCGTAGGAGACTTGGGTAACTCTTTTAATCTCAGGACACGTCAGTCAAAGAAAGAGAAAATATGTCTCAACAATTTTGTTGCTTTTTACAAAGGGGACCGAATGATAAACATTAGTGGAAGAATCAGTTTGGCAGAAACGATTTGGCTAGTCAGGATCATTTCAGAACATTTGGGAAGTGCTGGGCTGACAACGAACTCAAAGTAATTGAACTCAAACACTCAACATTTTCTTATTTGAAATGTGATAAACATCATAGGAAGATGGCTAATTCACAAAATTGTGAGAACTCAAAAGAAAAAAACATACATAAAAGCACCTCGTAGATTGTAAATGTCAAGACAACATTCAAGAGTTAGTTTTTTGTTACTTGTATTCAGTTTAGGTAAACCTCAGTTATCCCTATAACACTCAGCATATGTTGGACTTCAACATGAAATGGCTAACTTACTGGATACTTATTCAGATATAGAGAATAAAATATAATGTCATCTATATTCACATCTTCTGTCTTTCTATTTATCTGTCATCTGTCTTTTTATCATCTATCTATCATTACCTTCCTGACACACACTCTTTCATCTGCTCTCTTTTTCTTCTTGAAAAACAGTGAGAGAGAACTAGTCTGAAGAAATAAATTTACTTTAGGTGAGCTCACATGATAAGACTTAATGACTCAACATTAGGATGTATTTAGAACAAACTTTTTTTTTTTTATAAATGTCTACAAAGCTTCCTTGCCCGCAGCAACACTTTCTACGGTATTTCCATCATATGGTATTTTAAAAAAGGGACAATATGTATATGGACCACACATGTAAAGAATGAGTTCCTCCTAGCTGGAGGCAACTGGCTAGATGACTAATGGCATACAAACGCTGCCTGGTCGCCTAAAAGCTGAGGAGATCAAAATATGAGAACATGCTGCTCAAAGATCTCTGGCTTTAGGCTTGAACATAATCAGACCCTGGCAGGATCACTTAGTATCTTGGAAAAGTCATCAAATCTCTCTGAACCTTTGCTTTATGTCTGTATCTAAAAGACTAAGATAATGATTCTTCCCCCTAAATACCTCGTATAAAATGTGAAATTTCAGATAACAAGATGTCTGTGAAAGATGAAAAAAGTAAAGCGTTATATAAATATTTGATAGTTATACCAAACATAATTTGGGTTTTTATTTATTTATCAAAGTCTGGATGCAATTGAGCAAACTGGAGAAATAACTGTGCTTAAAAATAAAGGTGTTATGTGACGGAAAGTGGTAAAAACATTGGACAGATTGACATGACTGAAAATGAGCAATATTTTATTAATATATTTGTTCTTGAAGTTGCCACCATCCGAATGAGATGGGATTTTTTTTAATGAAAAAAATTTTCTTACATTTTTAAATATAAAATTTCTGCTTTAATTTTACTGCCTTACCTTGAGATGTCTAGTCTTTGCAAGTCAATCTATAATGTATATATTAAAATGTTGTGTCAGGACCCATACTCTGTACTTTTCAGAGGAGACAACTGCCAAATCTCTTCTTCAGCCAAATGGTAAAATAAGGCTCTCTAAAGAAACTGTTAAATTTATAGCTCATATGTTAAATAGTCCTCTGTTAATATTCCCAGATAATGGCAGTAGTAAAAGCTTTACTTTGAGGGTCATAAAGTCGATTTGTTGAATAAGAGACTTGCTTTTAAAATTTCCTCCCTACCTTTTCTTACAGTATTAGGAAAAAATAATACAAGGTGGAGAAAAGAAGGTGATGAAAAATGTTGTTTAACTGTCTTCTAAACTTGCCTAGCTGAAAAATCTAGCAGGGGATGGTCTGATGGGTAAGATCGATGAGCACTGTCTCCCCTGGTTGAAGATCAAGTCTGTCTCATTTGTAATTTTCTCAATACCCTTGGATAAGGAGGAAGGGTCCTAAGGCTGAACACACCTGCTTCCACCCTTGGAGCCAGGGAGAACAACCTCTGTTCTAACTAGGCAGACCCTTTTTGCCAGATGAAAAAAGAACATAAAATGTACAGTGAAAAAAAATAAAAGGTATGCAATGCCACAGTATAAAGGGTTGGAGAGAAATGCCATGGTATTATTATTTTATGTCTAACTTCATGGTAATCCACACTTTAATAAACCAAAATACACTGTCATTAAAATGTAGAAAAGCCCTTGGGCAATAGCGTAGAACTTCTTTTTATTAATAAAAGCAATGATTAATTATGTTATCAATGTGAAATTTTAATTTAAGCGGTGTTTTATCATGTGCAGCCTTGGTACATTATTTTGAATTTGTAGCAATGGAGAAAATTAGCTATGTAACCTATACCCCACATATATTATTTTGCATTGCTTTTAAGTTCTTTAAATAAGATCTAATGTACTTTTACTGAACACAATTAGAAAATACATTGAAGTTTGGATCTCTCAGGGCCCTTAGTAAATGGTCAAATGGATTTAATTAAATCTATTCCAAAATATAAATTGTATATGTTTTCACATTAAATAATCCCAAGGAAGAAAATTATCTACGAATTTATTATAGAAAGTGGACGAGGAAACAGATGGCAAGAAGGGACGGAGAACCACATGTGGTATCAAATATTCAGAGTCAGACACACCAGTCAGATCTCTTTTCTTTGGCAAACTCTTGGATTTGCTTTTTCAGGTTGCTTTGGCATCTCCCTTGTAAGTTGCCAGAGAACAGTTTGTCACTTCCAGTTCTAACAAAAAAGGAGATGGAATTTTTGTCTGATGCATAGCATGCTGTATCTTCCTAAGGATGACAGCTTTTATTTCCTGTGTTTAAGGTGTGAAACAAAAGAAAATGTAGACCCGAGGGCCTTATCTTGATGGTTATCAGTTTTTCTGAAAAGAGTTGTTGTTTTTCTCATTTCTACTCATTTCTTTAAATAACATATGTCTTCAGGCTCTATACCATTTATAAAACACCTATGATGTTATAAATTTGGGAGACATTTCCAATGATCATCCTTAATATTTCTTTACCTTACTCTCTTTTGAACTTCTGTTTCTTTCTGAATTCTATCATAAAACATAATTTTAGAAAGAGTCTATGGAAAGCGGTTGGTGACTTATGGTATAAGATAAAGAAGAATCTTTGAAAAAAGTCTAAAATGGGAAAACGAATCAGGAAGGAAGAAGGAGAAGGTGCCCAGAACGAACACACAGGAAACTTTTCTCTGTCTACCCAGCTGTTTTTCTAGGCAAGTATATTCTGAAACACTGGTTGTGTTTTAGTTTAACAAAACAGATAGCTCATTCTTGGAAAACTGGCGGTCCATACTTATGGGAATCACACAGTTACCTGCCTTTGTGAGAAGCTGCATTCTCCAAAGATATGGCATAGAGGAAGATAAGCAAACTCAGGCTCCCCGAGAGCCTAATCACATAACCGACTTAGAGGCAACTTTGAAAGCTGCCAGGGAAACTGTTTGAAAAGCCTGCCAGTGAGTCAGATCCTGCTGCTAGCAAAAGGGCTTTCAAAGGCTGGCATCTGGGTTCTGTGATTGCCATTCACAAAGGGCTGCCGGATTTCATGCTTTATCTCTGGCGATCGTGTGCTCTGGCCATTACCAGGCTATTTGGACCCTGATGACTGTTGTCTTGATTGACAATGAAAACCTATCTTGTAATTTCACTTCTGAATAAGATTCTTTTAAGCTGTCTTTTTTATTTATTTACCATTCTGCTTTGACTTCGGCGTGTTTTTTCTCTGTGCTATGAATTGACTAAGATCTCTCTTTTGTAAAGGGGACGTAAAGCTAAAAACCTGTTTTTTTGTATCCTTGTGCCTAGTAAATATCATAAATAATAAAGATCACATCTTCTCCGTTTTAAACATTGTTTTGAAAAAGCTCTTTTCCCCATAAGAAATCCTCACATTTGTTTAATTCAGAAATTAATTTGCCTTCAAAGAGCCACTGGTATCATGTAGCTACTCATCATATCTCAAGTTATGAAAGAGCCTGTTGCATCGTCCAGCCCATCCTCACCACAACACTCTTAACCACATGCCATGGTGGATGTGGCCTCTCATGAAAAGTGTTACGTCAGTAACCAGAGTATTCCTGTAGCGATTTTAGAAAACCTTGTGTTCTAATATGTCTCAGACTTAAATAAGGAAGTTGCCTGTACTGCATTTTCTGAGTCAGTGCTCATTCACCTACCAATGGAAATACCTTGCAAGCAACCCAGTGTCCTGCCTCTGCACACCTCCCTGTTACCTTCACCTTCTTTCACCTCTCCTCTCACTAAGGATTCTTGCTATACAGAATCCTCTACAATTGCACTAGTAAGAAAATTACACTCACTCGCTGTGGCTCAGTGAGTAGGGCGCCAGCCCCATATACCGAGGGTGGTAGGTTCGAACCTGGCCCTGGCCAAACTGTGACAAAAAATAGCCAGGTATTGTGGCAGATGCCTGTAGTCCCAGCTACTTCGGAGGCTGAGGCAAGAGAATTGCCTAAGCCTAAGAGCTGTAGGTTGCTGTGAGTTGTGATGCCACGGTACTCTACTGAGGGCAACAAAGTGAGACTCTGTCTCTAAAAAAAAAAAAAAAGAAAAGAAAAGAAAACAAAATTGCATACACGTGGAATCTCTTTACAGCAGGTGTTAGGATCCTACTTCAAACACATGTGTCATTAGCTACTCATCTTTGTTCTGCTTTCTTCCTCCTAGCTCTGTTTTGTTGTTGTCTATAGATCATCTTCCTCTCCCACATATCACTCTGTGATTTTAATCCATTGTATAAAAGCAATTATGATCTTGGTATTAGCTACATTCTGTGGTTATTCTTACAAACTTAAGGCTTCAATAATGATCTCCATGAACTTTTACTAATTTCAGTATAAACCAACATACGAAATTGAGAAAATGCCACTTGAATACTGGCATTTTTCTAAAGGCCACTCATTTTGTTATGGAGAGTATAATTATTATATACAGAGCTATAGAGTAGTAGTAAACAGATTTTGAAAGGATTACTGATTGCTAAGAAATTTTACAAATCAATATCTGAATGCGTGGAATGATAGCCATGGGAAGTCTAAATATGATAGCTGCAGGTATTATTTATCTCTTTGAAATTATTCAAAATGGTAACTAAAGTTTTTACTAATTTTTAAAGGAAAAAAAATAGGAGTGGAGATGTGCTTGTTGCTGTCCTTAATAAAAACCCTTCATAGTCTGGACTCTGTGGCTTGGTAACTAATAGCCAGACCACTTATCCTTAAAGTAAAGCCTACTGGTTGATAAGCTATACCCACTTTCAAACTGTCCAGTCAATCTTTCCATTTGGAGGGCACTGATTAGGGAAGCTGAATAACACATGCTGCAATGGTAAAAATGCATCCCTATGATTTAGATTAAACCCAATTTCTAATTCTTAAAATATAAATAAATATTCAAGGATAATTAGACAGATGAGAAAAATCAAAAGCAAAGAAAGGAAAGACAGAAAAGCGGACCCAAATGACTAACAATTACAAAGGTAAGGCAGGAATTAGAAATAAAAATACTTAAAGTCTTATTGATACACACAAATATATGAAATAAGAATTAAGTTCTATAAATAGTTAATATTCAGAGATCAAGAAAAAGCCCTTTGAAAATTAAAAAAAAAGTGTGCATAATACACAAATATAAATTTGGCAGAATGCAAAGACTGAAAAAGCAGGTAGAAAATAAATATTGTTAACAAACATATCAGACAATATAGAAGGAAAATGATATGGGAAATATTTTATAAGATGTACTTGAATTAATTTCTCATCGTCAAAGAGGAATGTAAATCTTCAGATTACATGGCCTTCCAAGGGACTGGAGAATAAATGAAGAAAGAACCATTCATTGAGAAAATCTTCTAAACTTTCAGAAAAAAAAAAGATATTTAAAATCCCAAAAGATTACAAAAATGTTTCCAGGGAAATATGACCTATCCCCTATAAATGTGCAAGTATTCAGTTTGCGCTAGAGTTGATCATTAATCAAATGGTATATTTGAAGTCAAAGAAGTCATGTCTTCTGAATATTAATAGAAAATGGTCATATATACCAAGATTTTTAGCCATTTAATATTAGAAGTATAAGGCACACTAAAGTCATATTCAGACAAGAGAAAAGAAAGATTATCTCAGTCATTCTTTCTGAGAAACTTATGCGAGGATGTACTCTGGCAACATGGTGGGAGAATCTAAGAGGAAAACATGCAACAGTGTGATTATTCTAGGAATACTAAGAAAAATATTTCAGAATTCCAGCTCTGCAGACATAAAAGGAATGAGCCACAAATAATAACAATAATAATAATAATAATAGATAACATTAATTGTAGCTTATTTTGTGGATTGCATCACTTTGAGTATGTTAGAAGGCACTGTTTTAAGTTCATTCACATAAACCGAATCTCTCTCATCAGTCTCAAGAGCTATGATTATTATTATCAACATTTTATAACATAAATACCAAGACAAACATATAACTCAGATGACTTTTGCAAGAGCCCACACAATCTGGGCTCTGCGTCTGTAGACAGTCAACGATTCTGAAAAATAAATGTGTCTTCTAGAAGATTTAAATCTTTTTCAAGCAAAAAAAAAAAATTGGAGATTTCATTAAGAAGGTAAGTGCTTCTCTCAATAAGAAAACAATGACAAGATAATTAGATCCTTCATGGGAAAAACAATATGGGCATTCTTTACATGAAGAGGAATCTAATATGACATGTTGTTGGTACATTACATAGATCTAAGTTGGTTTCTAGATTGGCTTCTGTATCTTTTTCTTCCCAGCTCTCCTGCTTTTTAAAATATTTATTTCTTTGATTGTGAGACAGAGTCTCACTCTGTCACCCTGGTTAGGGTGCTCTGGCATCATCATAGCTCACAGCAACTTCAAACTCTTGGGGCTCAAATGATCCTCCTACCTCAACTTACCAAGTACCTGGCCCTATACAGGCACCCCAGCCCACCCAGTTAATTTATCTATTTTTAGTAGAGACAGATTCTCACTTTTGCTTAGTCTGGTCTTGAACTCCTGAGCTCAAGCAAATAACCCTCCTTGACCTCCCAGAGTGCTAGGGCTAGAGGCTTGAGCCACGGTGCCCAGCCCTCTCCTGTGATTTATTTTATTTAACTTCATGGCCTTAAAGAACCAAGATAAATCTCCTTTACATAAGTTATTTAAAATGGAAACAAGGCATATTTATTTGGGTGTTGTGAACATAAAAAAAAGTAAGACAGCCACATGTCACATTAAATCTCCATCCTTAATCTCAGCATAAAAGCTGTTCTTATTTGAGGGTTTTTATCTCTCCATGAATGTGTTGGGAGGTAAAATTGGTAGTTACTCCTTCTGGACCATGGTTGGGCAGATTCTGGCCACTATGTTGACTGAGTAGCTTGTTCTGCAGAGTTGTGAGGGGTAGAGATGAGTATTAATGAACCAACTAATGGAGCAAGCTGTGAGAGCCATGCTTTCCACTTCCTCCTCTCTGAGTGCACTAAGAAGCCCCACTCCCCAGCACACCAAGATCCTTGCAAGTACCTCAGAAACAACTCAATTCCTGACTGGTTCCTTTTTTCCAGTACTACCATAACAGAAAGGAAAGGGAGAACCAGAGGAGGGGAGGGTTACTCATATTTTATTGCCTTATTTACTCTGATCCCGGTCTGAGAAGGAAGCATACCATTTTTGGCAATTGCCTTTTCTGTTTTACAGAGACAGTGTAGGCTTAGAAGTCAGAAAATTTTATCAAAATAGTTTATTTTCATTGTTATAAAAATATAAAATTTTGCTTTTAACTTCTAAGAGGAAGGTTATAGGTATTTGTGTATTCATTGTAAGAAAAGCTGCATATATAAGCAAACATACCCACTTTAACTTTGTATTTTCCAAGAAATACCCTATAGGAAAGACATACAGTCATGTTCTTATGTAAGGTATTTGATTAATTTTTTAACCATTTTTCATAATAATACATTTCAGGTCAATTTTAAATGAGATTTGCAAGACAGAATAGTTGGATTCCACACAGAGCTACAGAAGTTTCTGGGAATATTAAATCTGGGAATTAGAGTTCATATGTTGTAACACAATGTGTAGAGAAGAAGAATTTAAGTATAATTTTATGTGTAATTGCTAGTTATACATAATTTATATAACGTAAATACTAAAATGGTACTGAGCTTTGGTTGGTGTCAAAGTCTATGATTAAAAAAAATTGGCTTGATTATTTTATTTAACTTCATGGTCTTAATCCCCTTGCTTTTAAAATGATGATGATGCCCATTTAACCAGCTCACTACAGTTGCAAGGATGATAATTAGTTCACAAATGCTTTTATAACTGTTCAAAACTCTATAAAGATAAGTTAAAATATCATTATTTACTTTATAAAAATATTTGAATATAAAATTTCTTTTGAAATTTTGATCTTTAAATAGTAGGTTTTCTGACACCACTAAGATGGACTCAATCTATCAGATTGCAGACAGAAAACAATATGTTTCCAAATGCTCTATTAATTATTCATCTTCTGTTTTTGTAAACAGTTTTGTTTTTGTATAAAAAATTAAGTGAAAATGATCAAGTTTCTCTGTTACCTGCTTATGTTTTCATCGGAGGTTCCAACTGTCTGTGATGGATTTAGTAGGTTGACAAAATGGAGACATAATAGTTTGTTGAGTGCTAGAATAATTTCATGGCCTACGAGGACTTGAGTGCCCTCTTTCTCCATGAAACATATTTATTTATAAATTATTTCAGGGCCAATTGAAAGCACATACTGGATTTTAAAAGTGATCTAGGTTAAATTGTTTAGTGAACAGTGAAAAGCTTTTCCTTATCTTAAAAGCTATAATATCCTAGCTCCTATGTACAAGTGGCAAGCCTTTACTCAAGCCTGATGGCCAATTTCTCTCTTTATAGTTTCTATTCTCTAAGGACTCAATGATGCTTGTATTGCTTTCATTGAAGGTTTTAACCCAGTTCCCTGTAAGTACTGAGAAACTGCTACTTTCTGTACTTATTCACTTGAAGGGACACCAGTGTGTTTCAGTACACATACCAAGGGCTTTGTGATGCAAGTTGATGAAAGTTTCAGTTATATTCTTTATGATTGGGTATACTGCTTATGACTTAATTTCATTATAAGAGTACTGAGTGGCAACATTTAAATGTTGTTAGATGTCTACCGTATAAGTGTAATGCAGATTTCAGTATATATACACATAAATGAATTTTTATATATGAGTTATCAGAAAAGGTTTAGCTATTATAAATTGTCCATATTTATGAATATATTCCCATACAAATAATTTTCAATGGGATTCTATAATTGTTCTATATAATTTTCTAAATTAACTTTCATTAAATTTCAATTGTTTCTTGTGTTTCAGCATTCCTTCTGTGTGTGTGGGTGCCCCTTGAAAAAAGTACCATTTTGCTTCTGTCTTCAAGTATAGAAACAGGAATGTAACATTATTTTCACTAAAAAAATTACATTAAAGCTATGTGTTTTATACGATGGATAAATGTGTCATATTCAAAAAGCTCTATTATCGTACATCCAAGGAAGAAGGCGATGGACACAGGGAGAAAGCACCGTGCTGTGTCACCAGCCCTTTATTCTCTCAAGTGTCTTTAGACTGTCTATGAGTCCTCTCAGCTTATCTGCATGCAGAGCTCGTGTATTTGGTTGTGCTTCTCTGGCAGTCACATTTGTTTGAAGATTACACATTTTCTTTGTAAGTATACTCTCCTTACCTGTTTCCTATTATCTTTGTGTGACTGATAAGGCATGTTCATTTTTTTTTTTTTACCCATAAGACCATTAGAATAAATTATTTAATTCACATTAATGAATTTCTTATGGGACTATGTTAGATAAGCAACTCTCTAAAGGAAAGTGACTTGTTCATTTAATTAAATGTGATAAAGAAGTTGCAAAATACATTTTCCAGATGAATTTTTTTCTTTATTATGAAATCCCTACTTCCTCCAAACATGTCTGTTACAATTTAAAATGAAGGACACATAAGCAAAGAGACATTAAAATAAGGGTTAAATAATAAACCAGTATTGTGTCATCTTTCTAAATTGCATAGGTATATCCTAGAAAAATAGCTTAGATGGGAACATGAAACATGAATGGGAATTACTTCTACATCACAGTAAAGTTGACACTTTTACTTCTCTCTCCCATAATTTCTGCATTAAAAATGCTCAACAACTATGATCCAGGCAATATTTTAAAAGTAAGTACTATTTTAATTTCAATCATCAACAAAGAAATTATTTTGAAAAAAGAAAGCTCACCTAAACACTACAAAGAAAATTCTTGCTGCATTGAATCTTTGGCGTCTCCAACTCCATGAATCACAGAAATCATAGTATATTAAGATCAGACTATGCAACTACTTTTTTAACAGATGAATAGAGTGGGTCCCAAAAATGTTAAAGGATTTTTCTGGTGTCTCAGTGACAGATTATAGGATTCCTAGGCTATCACTATGAGGTTTTTAAACTATAAAGTCTTCCCTTTGCTAGGGGGAGATACTTTTGGAAATGCTACTACTCCTTAAGTAAGGTTAAGTAAAAATTTCATATTTCAGGCCTTCTTTTATTTCATTTGCTTCTTGATTTTCATCCTAAATAAATATATCCATGCCTGTCTTTATAACAGAGGATAATACAGGAAATAGAGGAGTCACACAAAATAAATTCTTAATTCTTTCACATGTTATCATCCACCCTTTTCTAGGGTTAAACAATTTTCTGAGGGCTCACTACATAAAGTAATGGGTAATAACTAATTAATTCTGGATAATATGGGAAATAAAAGGTATGTAATATCAATCTTAAAAAAAAAGAGGTTATTTGACTTTGTTTGATTTTGCTAGTTGAAGCTGCCATTAGCCTGGGAGGGTGTCGTCCCATGCTCTTTTCATTTAAAGAGAGCTTGCCAAGGAAAGAAAGCGAGTAGAAGAACAGTAAGTAGCACCTGAGAGCGGGAGTGAGGATCAGATGCCTGTGGTACATTTAAACACCTGAGGCAAGATGTGCTCAGAACCTGCACATTCCTGTAATTTACTGGCTTTATATATTTCCTATTTAGAGTTATGTTCATATGAGAGATTTGGCTTTGTTTTGATCATTTTTATTTTCAGAAATTCTTGACAAATACAGGGACCTTGTCCTCAACTTCTGCGTTAGTTTTCCAGGACTGCTGAAACAAAGTACCACCAACTGGGTGGGTTAAACAACAAAAATTTGTTGTCTCACGGTTGTGGAGACTAGAAGTACAAGATCAAGGTCTCCACAGGGTTGGTTCTTTCCCAGCACTGGGAGGAAGGCTCTGTCCCATGCCTCTCACATAGCTTCTGATGTTTTGCTGCAATCTTTGGCATCCCTTGGCTTATAGGAGCATCACTCCGATCTCTGCCTTCCTCTTTACATGATGTTCTCTCTTTGTGTATCCCCGAATTTCCCCTTTTTATTGATTTAGAGTTTAACTTGATTACCTCTGTAAAGACCTAGCTCTAAGTAGTGATATGGTTTAACACAGTACAGCTTTCAGCTGGACTCAACCAGCCCTTTGACATTGAATCTTCAAAGAAGTAGAATCTACAGCCTGGAGTTGGTACTTCAATGTACAGATATGGGACAGTTTCCTTCTGCTCTTGACACTTATTTAAAAGTGACTGTCTCTGTTAGCATAAGGGTTCCCTCATTGGTTTTCATTTTACTTCTCTACTTCTCAGTCCCATTGGCTACTCTCAGTTCACTATCTCTTGCCATTAAGATTTAGTTAACTTGGCTTGGCACCTGTGGCTCAAGTGGCTAAGGCGACAGCCACATATACCTAAGATGGCGAGTTCAAATCCGGCCTGGCCCGCCAAACAATGATGGCTGCAACCAAAAAAATAGCCAGGCATTGTGGCAGGTGCCTGTGGTCCTAGCTGCTTGGGAGGCTGAGGCAGGAGACTCACTTGAGCCCAGGAGTTGGAGGTTGCTGTGAGCTGTGATGTTACAGCACTCTACCCAGGGGGATAGCTTGAGGCTCTGTCTCAAAAAAAAAAAAAAAAAAAAAAAAGATTTGGTTAACTTGGCGTTATTGGTTTTAAGTAGCCTTATTACCTGCAAAGGTTCTGGCTCACACTATTCAGTGAACCTCTATTCTTGCCTCCCTGAGGCAACTACTCTGATTTGGAGATCTGTAATTGCCTTTGTATCTCCTGGATATGGGCTTTCTAAGATATCAACTTTTTCTGGCAGTGCCTATGGCTCAGTGAGTAGGGTGCTGGCCCCATATACTGAGGATGGTGGGTTTGAACCCCACCCCCACCAAACTGCAATGACAACAACAAAATACCCGGGCATTGTGGCAGGTACCTGTAGTCCCAGCTACTCAGGAGGCTGAGGCAAAAGAATTGCCTAAGCCCAGGAGTTGGAGGTTGCTGTGAGCTGTGATGCCACAGCACTCTACCCAGGGCAATAAAGTGAGACTCTGTCTCTAAAAAAAGAAAGAAAAGAAATCAATACTCTCAACCAAGCAGTACTATTTTAAACTTAATTACTCCTTCTGGTAATTAGGGCTAGTTTAGTTCAACAATCTCCCCTTCTCTGCACTTCAGTCAAGGGTGGCTCCGTGTTTCCTTTCGACACCATCCCTCATTCACTGCACATAAACAAGTCTGCCATTTTGCAGACAGAGTTAGCAACTTCACTGATTACCACACCAGCAATTTCTCAGGCACTTGCCTGAGGTCAAAATATGTCCCCGTAATAGTCATTTCAGTTCTGATTATAGGAACTAACATATATTTTCCAAGTGAAACTAACAAACTCTTTCTTTCCTTTACTTTTCTGCTTTGAATTTATTATCTTGCTAAAACTCATACAACTAACTCTGTGTACATATAATCAATTAAGCCCTTGAGTAAGAGTAATAGCACAGATAGAATGTCAACTATATGTCACAGACCATAAAACACTTGGCAGATCTTGTACTTTTAATCCACAAAAGATCTTCATGAAGGATGTACTAATGTTTATGTTTTGTAAACATTTGTTAAAGGTTTACTATAAAGTAGGTATATTTCAATTTCAATGCATTTCTTTATTTCTTTCTTTCTTTTTTGAGACAAGGTCTCACTATGTTGCCCTGGATAGAGTGCTGTGGCATCACAGCTCACAGCAACCTCAAATTCCTGGGCTTAAGTGATTCTCTTGCCTAAGCCTCCTAAGTAGCTGGGACTTCAGGCACCCACCACAATGCCTGGCTATTTTCAATGCATTTCCTATATATTAACTTAATTAAACCTTACAAAAATTCCCAAGATAGATATTGTTTGAATCAATGTAGTTCTCTGCAAGGAAAAGAAAAGGCTCAAACTAGATAATGCAGAGCATTATGACAGCAAAGAGACAATGGTGAGGTGGCACCAAATTAGCAGTTTGGGTAGTATTTTCCATCTGAAGAGCCAAAGGGACTAAGAAGAAAGGCACATGATGGAGCCAGGAATGAGCTAGAGCCTCTGTGGGAGCTGGTGTCATGGTGTGGGAGCCAGCTGGAAGGTCTGCAGGCAATGAAGATGCTATCAAAGACACGAAGGAGTAAAGAAAGACAAACCATACCTCTAATAGAAGATTCTTAAAGTTGTGCACATGTGTATCTACATCCCACTGATCACAGCTTAGCTTTGATTTCAGGCCTAGATGCAAGAGAGTCCAAGGAATTTAAATCCATTGTTAACTCATCATAGTCATGTACCTAAATAAGTTCTGGGAAGAAAGGACATTGAGGACTAAGGAGAGATTCTGACATACTGTTCATTCAAGGCAACTGAAAATAGGGTGTGGAAGAATTTGGTGCTTACTAGTTTCATCAATTTGGGAATCTATTCTCTCTTTTTTTTTTAAAAAAGTTTGCTCTTTAAAACAAAACAACTTTTATATCACTTTACAATGATGCTTATTATATTGCTGATTTAATGTGCTTTGATGAAAATCAAAAGAATTTTGTACTGAAATTCAGTTTCTGCATACCAAACTATGCTAGCTATGTGTGTCTTTCTTGAAGGATTAGAGGCAAATGTCTTTTATAAAAGTGATTTTAGGACTCCTATTGGCCATTGTACATCAGCCATTTAGTTTGATGAGGTTTATATTTCGTATCAGCCAATAGCTACTTAATGAACAACACAAAATTTACTTAGGCTTGTGTATTAGTGAAATTAAAATTAAATTCAGACCCTCTGGGTTCAACTGCTAATACATTACTAGTGGTCTGACCTGTAACATTAGCAAATTCCTGGGCTACATCATGGATCTCCTGAATCCAAGTTGGGCCTAGGAAACTGCTTAAATAAATTTTCAAGGTAATTCTTTTATATGTTAAAAAAAAGAGAACTACTGGCCTAGATCAAGTTACTTGACCTTACAGGACCTCAGTCCCATCCACTCTCAGAAACAATAACTGTGACTACATTTTAGAGTTGTTTGGACAGTTAACAATGTAACATGGGTAAAGTCTTAAACATAAGGCTTGACAAAGAGTAAAGGCAAAATAAATTTTAGCAGCTTATGATTTTATTACAGTTAGTCTTTGGTCTAATTTTATTAAGTAAGAAAAGGAAGTATCTGTTTAGGAAACAGTAAAATGCAGTCATTACAGGCCTAGAAGCTACTTTGGCTGGATTCAAACCTCAGTTCAACTCAGATCTAGGAAACTTGCTAACCCTTTTTGTTTCTTTGTTTCCTTCTATGTAAAGTGGGGGAAAAAAATCTCTATATCATGAAGTTTTTGCTAGATAATTAGAATAGTTCCTTTCACATGTAAAGTTTTGAATTTCAATGTTATCTACTATTATTTTAAAGCAATCCTATTTTTCTAGTGAAGGAAAAGTGTTTCTAATGTTATTATAGCATGTTATTACATTTATAGTGAATTAATTTATTTCTTCTGATACTTATTTAAATACTTCTATTTTGTTTTCTCCTTCCAAGAAAAGCTCTTCCATGGCCACTTTCATAAGCAATGCTTTCAAATAAATACTTCCTGTGCTTGTGTACTTCGGATTAGTTTCTAAGCATCTTTCTCAGATGAACTGAAGCTGAGGAAGGGTAAAGAAGAGAAACTTTAGATGATAAACTTTAAATAATTATAAATAAAAATTCATATCAGCTCATTATAAGGGCCCAGAGCAACCTTTAACCTTTTGTTAAAAACCTACTTAATTTCCTTTCACAGGTAAAGTGTACTTGTCTGTAGATGCGGACTTTCTTTGCTAAAGAAAATCAGGGTTTATGTCTACACAAATTCTTTCCTAAATGCTGAAAGCAAATATAACATTTCATGTCACTTTCAAAGTTTCTCTCACTTCAACAAGAGGCATTCATGTTGTCTGGGTTGTTTGGTAATTGAGTTTCTGGAGGAATATGTGACACACTGTGATGTACTGTAAAAGGATTTCAGAGTTATCCATTCCCAGACCCTTCATAATCCACCAAAAATATATTTCAGTGTCCTCTGACTGTGCCTCAGGAGGCCCCACCAACCTCATATTTCTTAATCTGATCTTATTTTCTGGTCATCAATTTGATTTCTCAGCAACTGGCAGCCCTTGGTCTTCTTTGAATAGCCTCATGTCTATAAATCTCTATCTCTATTTTTTCAATTTTCCTCCTTGTCTGTGTTGATCTTAACCCCTAAATTTTTATCACTTGTAGCCTGAATTACAGGTGACCTTTTCATTGCTATCGGTCAAGTTCCCATTTAATAAGGCTGGAATGGCCCTTGTCATTTGAAAAAAGAAAAATGAGCAGTCCTGAACAAAAAAATGGGGAAGAGTAATACACAGGGGTATTGGAAGGGAAAGAAAGAGGGAGGGAGAGAGAGAAAGAAAACAGCTGAGGCCTTCGCTACTCTGTATGTTTTCCTTCTTCTGATTAACCTACTCCACTCCCTGTTTTAAACAAATGACTGTTCACCGTTTCTCAAAAAATAGTTTGATAATTGTAAAAACATAATGAGTCACTGTGAATGAATTAAATATTTCATATAGTGAATTAACTAGTATTTGAGAAGAAAGAACCCAAATATATTTACTAGTGGATTAAATGCACTTCATTATAATACCAAACAGTGAATAACGTATAATTTTGCACATTCTGTGTAATTTTGTTTTAGGTATCTGTGAAAAGCATTTATTCTTAATAGTGCTTCAAGGAACTTTCCTTGAACAGAACATTTCTCCTCTAATTCCTTTCAACTTTCATGGAATACATCAAATTTCATTATGATGCTGGAGAGCACCTGATAAACATCCATCTTGTAAACTAAGATTTTCTAAGTGTTTATCTTCTCCCCTCCTGATTCTCTGATAAATGCCTCAGATTTATATTCATTGTTCAGCATGCATGTAGCAAGCACTTCAGAGATTTTATGGCACCTGCTGCAAAATAAACTATAGATTCCATGATCTGGGAATTTGGGTCCCAAAAACAAAAAAGTATATGACGAAAAGAGAAGTTCACTTGGGGATGATGATACTTCTGCTTGTTTCTTTAGCTGTGCTTATTATTGCCTAATATGAGGTACCATAACTTACTGGAAATGTTAGGAAAAAATAAACTTCCCACACAATTCAGAACATTTCAGCAACATGAAATAAAATAATGATAACCAATGCACCTTGGAAATAAAATAGATTTTTGCCTGTTTGTGAAGCAAATGGAACAGGTAATTGAAATACACATGCATTTAAAGGGCCTCAATTTGAATTCTTGTTCCATTGGTTGTTAGACAGGAAGGCTGATTTTGCATAGACTTAATGAAGTGAGAAATACAGACAAGTAATACACAGTATGGTGTGTGTGTAACAGCCCCAGCAATGATCTTCTCTTCTCTGTTGCCTCCATTATCACTAGGTTGCCTCTCTTCAGCAGTTTGGAAATAAAGTTACCGTGCAATTCTATTCAAATTCTATTCAGTGGATATTTCTTGAGCAACTACTATGTATCAAGGCTTAGGTTTTCCAGATTAATAAAAATATATTTAATATAACTCTCTAGGCCTGGCCCATGCCTGTAATCCTAGCACTTTGGGAGGCTGAGGTGGGTTGATTGCTCTGAGCTTACAAGTTTGAGACCAGCCTGAGCAAGACCCTGTCTCTGAAAATAGCCAGGTGTTGTAGCCAGTGCCTGTAGTTCCAGATACTCAGGAGGCTGAGGCAAGAGAATCGCTTGAGCCCATGAGTTGGAGGTTGCTGTGAGCTATGACACCATGGCACTCTATCAGTGGTAACAAAGTGAGACTTTCTCAAACAAACAAACAAACAAACAAAATCTCTAACAATGCCAATTTGTAGCAGTTGTTGAAGAAAGTGACATACATATTGTATTTATGAAACTATTAAAGAAAACAATCTATTTTAGTATTAACTACTACAGTGAGAAGGATATTAAAAAAATACATCAGAGCACTCTGCCATGAATAGAGTTAGGACAATATTATTCAAATCAGGTTCCAAGGTGTCTCAGTAAGAGAATCTGTAAGAAAAATGTTCCATGAGCAAATATGCAAGGGAAATACTGAATATAATAATGTTTTCTGGGAGAGGCCATGCATGTAATCACACAGTAAAGTCTTTGAGAACTACCCTAGATAATCTTTTCATATTTGCAACTTGAACTACGGGTAGCTAGAATGGAATATGCTTGATATGTATATTGATATGTATATTTATATATTGTGTATTAAACAAAACAGTTCTAGAACTCAAAACAGAGAAAATTTTTTTCCTAGGAAGATTCCTTGAATATTAATCAGGACTCCATCTCCTTGTTAGTATAGTGGTTAAAAAAAAAAAAGTAAAAGTAAAAGATTCCTTTACAAGATAAGAGATAGGATAAGGAAAGGATAAGGAAAAGAAAAAGACACCATAAGCACAAGATAAGAAATAGGATTATATTGCTCTCTCTTTATAGCTGCATAAAAAGAGAGAGAGAACATACACATACACACAAATGTCATCAAGGAAATGCCTATTATTAAGAACTATGAAAAAAACAAAACACTGTCAATTAAACTATAACACATGCTTTCTTAAAACTTTTACTTTATACTTACTAAAAGATATGTTTTTATGGAATTTTATAACATACTACTACACATTTATAAAGCTATAAACTATAAGTAAAATAAATTGGTTCTGATTTTCCTTCATCTTCATATTCAGAGTTTCAACTTTAGCTCCTCTTTTTTACCTAGAATCATAAATGTACATGGTTTTTTTACCAAATACCAACCTCTGTCCCCTATTCCATCAGCAGCACTGGTAGCACATAATTTCTTAAAATAATCTATAGATGTCCTTAAAGTCATTAGAAATGATTCTGAGGATGGCTTTGCAGGTGAATAGAGCTAGCCTGCTTTCTTCTTGTTTTATCAATAGAGCTCAACCCTCTGCTTCACTTCATGCCTTACTCCATCTCACAACCAATTGGATTCTAGGAAATGCTGACAAAAACTGTTAACACCATTGTCTTTGTTATTCTTGTCTAAGTCACTGACACCCAATCTGCAAATCTCAGTCTGGTCCCACCACAATTGTAAGATGCATTTCATTTTAAAAGAGTAATATACTTCTTGGGGGTCAGACACAATTGTAAGAGGGACTTTACCTAACAAATGCAACCAGTGTACCCTCAATGTACCCTCCATAAATTCCCCAACAATTAAAAAAAAGGAAATAAAATAAATAAATAATAAAGTGGGAGGAGATGTGCCTCAGAACTGATAAATCACAGAGTTTCTTTTAAAGGTCAATTATGGTATTAGAATCTCCATTTTGGCCCTTAATAAAAATTTCTGAAATTAGCACATGGGCAAAGTAATGACAGCAAATTTACCTCAGAGAACTGTACAACCACTCTTCTATTTTGCACAAAGATCTCCTCTTAGGTGGGAGTCAACTCCAGCAAAGCAGGAAACAATTTGTAAAAAATATAAAATCTAAAAAAATAAAATTCCATGTATCTAAATGTAAGTTGTTTCAGATATTCTCAATACTTATTTTAAATCTTGCCATTAAATTCAAAAAGAAAACAAGGTGGATTGAAGACATCTCCTTACCAGCCATTCATAGTAAGACGGGGGAAAGAGGACTCCAGTCACCTATGGCCAGGAAATCCTTTTCAGAAACACCACTCAGGGGAACTGTGAAGCAGTAGAGGACTCCAGGAGCCAATGAGGAGGTCAGGAACTGGGGCAGACCAGGTACAGAAGGCAAGTATCCTCCAGGCAGAAGCTGGTCAGCCCTCCACCAGAGGATTAGAGATAGGAAAGAGCTATCCTATAGTCTTTTATTATTGAACTAGGTTTCTCACTGGAGCTGTCTTGGAAGGGCTTAAGCAAGCAAGTAAATTGGTATAGCATCCTGTGGCTGGGATTGAATCACCAGGCAGATTCAAGGTGCAACTATTATAACAAGGTACAACTATTATAGAAGGGCCACCCAGGAGGAACAGTCTGCAGGACCTAAGTACACGGCTGGTTCTGGTACACCTGCTGAGCCTAGGCAGCCATCCTTGGGATGAGTTGAATGGCTCCCTCTCCACCATCCCTGTGAAAACCACATTGTGGTCAGGAGGCACTGTTTGGAAGGCCAAGGTATGACTCCTAAAAAATCTGGTGAGAGCTTCTGGATCCCAATCCCATAGGGTCTGAATACTAGCAAAATGTTCAAGCTCTGATTGACGGCACATAAACTAAGAGGACAGAACTGGGTCTCCTTGGCACCTAGATAATGGCTTCGGTCCCTATTTGAAACAGCAAAACTAGCATTTGCATTCTCCATGTCATAGCAACACAGCAACACCAGGATATATGTATTCCAGATATTTGATCTTTTTTATCCTCTTTTCCAAACTTTTTCTCTTAATTTAATGTAGTTGTTTGCTTTAATTTGGTTGTATTTTTATTTGTCATATATACTTTCTTCAATAGCAAGGGCTCTTTCAATTTTGATACAGTTTTTCAGCCACTTTTATTCCTCCGTTCTTTTTTCTTTCTCTCCTTTTATTCTCTTTTTGTAGAGGTTTTTCTACATTTCTCATCTTCACATAAAACAAGTAAGATATTCTTTTTTTACTTCATCTTATATAATGTTACTTTTAATTTTCTTTATCTATTTGTATTTTTTTATCTATTCTTTGATATGCTTTATTCTTTCTCATTTTGTATTATATTTATATGACAGAGCCTCACTATGAGGCCTGGACTAGGGGGTCATGTTGTCAGCTTGGTTCAAGAAGGCCTTGAGCTCCTTGTCCTTTTAGCCTTAGCCTTTGGGAAGATGGTCTTAGTAGGTCTCTACTGTGACAATGCTGATTTTTTTTTCTATAGTTAGCAGAGGTAGGGTCTTGCTTTTGCCCAGACTGGTAAAGAGCTCCTGACCTTGAGGGACCTTTCCCCACCTCAGAGTCCTGGAATTATGGGTGTGGGTCAAAGCCCCCTGACAACTCCATTTTTTCTCTCTTTATCCATCTTTCTCTCTATCTTTTGCTCTCTATCTCTCTTTCTCTCTTCTCTACCTTTTTTCAGTTTTTTCTTTCTTTCATTCCATCTCTTTTTCATTATCTCTTTCCTTTCTCCGTTCTCACTCTGTATACTTATCTTCCTTTTTGCCTTATGCCAAAAAGCCACTTAAATACCTAAGCAGAAAGATAAGGTAATTTAAAGTGAAAGAAGTAATGAGAGGAAAAAAATAGGGGAAAGAAGTGAATAAGAAAAAAACGCACATGAGGAGAAACCAACAGAAAAATTCTGACAACATGATCAGAGCAAGCCTAACCCACAAGGGATAATGAGGCAGTTAGCACAGATAACTCCAACTATAAAGAAATAATGGAAATTTCAGAAAGGAAATTTAAAATATAAATGGCAAAACAATGGAGGGAATTGATGAGAAAGTAAACAACAAACAAAAGGAAATTCAAAACTAGAACCAAATAATGGGTGAAAGATATGAAGAATACAGAAATGATATAGCAGAGTTTAAGGAATTGAAGGAGTCAGTCACAGAACTTAAAAATGCAGTAGACAGTATTAATACAGATTAGCCCATAGAAAAGAAAGAATCTCAGAGCTAGAGGATAAAGCTCTTTAGTTAATCCAGGCACTTAAAGAGATAGAAAAGAGAGAGAAAGTGGAGAACTTGCTAAGAGAATTATGTAACTTCACAAAGCATTAAAAAATATGAATGATAGGTATTCCTGAAGAAGTAGAAGAATATTCCAAAGGAATGGAAACCCTACTAGAGGATATCATAAATGAAAATTTCCCAAGTATCACCAAAGATTCTGACACACTGAGGGATATTGAAACTTGAGTTGTCTCAACAGAAACAGAGCATCTCTAAGACACATTGTCATGAACCTGTCCAAAATCAAGACAAAAGAGAAAATTCTGCAAGCAGCCAGGAATAAGCACTAATTGACCTATAGGGACAGATTCATAAGGATGACACCAGACCCTTTTAGCTGAAACATTCCAAAGCAGAAGGGAATGGCCATCTAACTTTAAACTTCTTAAACAAAACTATTTTCAGCCCAGAAGTCTATATCCTACTAAGCTAAGCTTTTAAGTTGATGGAGAAATCAAATCTTTTACTGATAGGCAAACAGTAGTTTTCCACAAGAAGACCAGCTCTACAGGAAACATTTATATCTGTTGTCCACACTGATCATCACAATTTACCAATAGCAAAGTAAATTCTAGCTTCCACAATGATGCAAAAGATAAAACTAAGCAATGGACTCTCACTAAATAGGATGGATAGAGCTCCACCACACTTATCCATTCTCTCAATAAATGGTAATTAATTGAATTCCCCACTGAAGAGGAACAGGCTGGCTGATTGGATAACTAAGGATAAGCTATTCACATGCT
Organism: Galagoides demidoff; assembly: GCA_963574575.1. Lineage (NCBI taxonomy): Eukaryota > Metazoa > Chordata > Mammalia > Primates > Galagidae > Galagoides > Galagoides demidoff. Next base: position 29,449 of record CAUYQV010144125.1, read on the forward strand.
GACTACAGAAACTATTTCAAATGCTTGAGAAGGAAAGAACCTTCCCCACACATTCTATCAAGCAAACATTACCCTGATACCGTAATCAGGAAAGGACTCAACTAAAAAGGAGTAGCACATTTCTTAAACTGATTAAAGCCATCTATGACAAACCCATAGCTAATATTATACTGAACAGAGTAAAACTAAAAGCTTTTCCACTTAGAACCAGAACCAGACAAGGATGTCCTCTATCATTACTATGATTTAACATAGTTATAAAAGTGCTATCTCATGAAGTCAGGCAAGAGAAGGATATAAAGGGGATCCTAATGGGGGCAGAGGAGGTCACATTCTCTGTCTTTGCCAATGATATGATCTTATACTTAGAGAACACCAGAGACTCAACCACATGTTTCCTGGAAGTGATCTAGAAATACAGTGGCATCTCAGGGTATAAAATCAATGTCCACGAATCAGTAGCTTTTGTATATGCCAATAGCGGCCAAGTTAAGTAGGAAATCAAGGGACACAATAACCTCCACAGTAGCTTTAAAGAAAATTAAATGCCTAGAATATACCTAACAAAGAATGTGATGGTCCTCTACAAAGAGAATTATGAAATCCTAAGGAAAGAAATACTGAATAGACGGCATACCAAATGGAAGAATATACCATGCTCTTGGCTAGGAAGAATCAACATTGTTAAAATGTCTATAGGACACAAAGCAATCTACAAATTCATTGAGATCCCCACTAAAATACCAACACTCCACTTTGAAGAACTGGAATAAATAGTTCTACATTTTGTATGGAACCAAAAAAAAAAAATCTCATACAGCCAAGGCAAATTTTAGTAATAAAAACAAAGTCATCACTCTATCAGACTTTAGGTCAGAGGTCCTCAAACTTTTTAAACAGGGGGCCAGTTCACTGTCCCTCAGACCATTGGAGGGTCGGACTGTGGGCCCTGGGACAAGTCAGCTGCTAAGCAGGACAGGCAGCAGTGGCAAAAACACCTGGCGGGCCAGGTAAATGTCCTAGATGGGCCGATGTGGCCCAAAGGCTATAGTTTGAGGACGGCTGCTTTAGGTTATATTATAAGTCCACAGTGGTCAAAACAGCATGGTATTGGCACAAAAATAGAGACAGAGACATATGGAACAGAATGGAAAGCCAAGAGAGGAAACCATCTCCTATCACCATCTGATTTTTGGTAAACCAAACAAAAACATACATTGGGAAAAAAAAATCCCTATTCAACAAATGGGCACTGGGAGAACTGGATGGATAACCACATGTAAAAGACTAAAACTGAACTCACACCTTTCATCACTTATAAAAATTGACTCAAGATGGATAAAAGATTTAAATCTAAGACATGAAATGATAAAAATCCTAGAAGGAAGTATGGGAGAAAGTCATGATAATGTCAGACTAGGGAAAGATTTTTATAAAGAAGACTTCTGTGGCAATTGCAACAACAAGAAAAATAAACAAATGGGACTTAAACTGAAAAGCTTCTGCAGAGCTAAGGACGCAACAATTAAAGCAAATAGACAAGCTTCAGGATGGGAATATGTATTTGCATGTTACAAATCTGACAAAGGGTTGATAACTAGAATCTATAGAGAACTCAAATTAGTCAACAACAAAAGCCAGCAAATAATCCCATCTATCATTAGGCAAGAGACATAAACAGAACCTTCTCCGAAGAAGAGAGATGAATAGCTAATAAACATGAAAAAATGCTCATCATCCCTATCAATCAGGGAAATGCAAACCCACCCCCCCCACCCCCAGTGAGTATAGCCCACATCACAAAGTCCCAAAGTTGCTTATGCTGGTGCAGATGAAAAAGAAGGAAATACTTTTACATGGTTGGTGGGACTGCAAAGTAATATGGCTTCTTTGGAAAGAAGAATGGAGAATCTTCAAAGAACTCAAATTAGACCTTCTGTTTGATACCACAATCCCATTACTAGTCCTCTACCCATAAGGGAAAAAATAATTTTAAGGACATTTGCGCTAGATTATTTATTGCAGCTCAATTATAATTGCCAAAATGTGGAAACAACATAAAAACCCACCAACCCAGGAATGGATTAACAAACTGTGGTATATATATACCATGGAATACTATTCACCCATAAAAATATGGAGACTTTATATATTTTGTATTAACCTGGATAGAATTGAAACACATTCTTCTTAGTAAAGTATCACAGGAATGGAAAAGCAAGTGTCCAATGTACTCAATACTAATATGAAGCCAGTAGATGATCTTATACATGCCTATATAAGACTAAAACTCAATTCAATTTAATTTGGAGGAAGAGGGATTGGTATGCTCCCACGTAATGGGCACAATGTAAGGGTATATGGCACACCTCTTGCTTGCAGGATACAATTACAATAGGGACTCTACCTAACAAATGAAAACATTGTAACCTAGTTGTTTATACCCTCATGTTAACCTGAAACAAAAGCTACCTGCCTGGGGGGAAAAACATTAAAAAGGCTCATTTAAACAGCTAAAGCATTACAGTATATTAACAACCAATCGTTCATCTTACATTGTAAGAAGACAAGTGAGAAAATGAAACATTAAAAAAAGCCAAATCTCTTCTTTAATTTCAAAGTATTATGAGGCTGCCCATGTTTTGGGTTACTTGGATCACTTTGGTAATGCTTGAGTCAGGGTTCTAAGTGTGCCAATTACTGATATAGTGTTCATCGTACCACTAGGTAGGTTTTTACGCACTCCATCTGCCCCCATTTTATTTCCATTGAGTTTTATTTCCCTCTATGTACATGTGTGCTCACTTGTTTGTTCCAATTTAATATTAATTCTATGTGGTGTTTGTTTTTTCATTTTTTAAATACTTCACTTAGGATAATGGTCTCTGGTTCCATTCATATTGTGGCAAAAGGCATTAAATCATCCTTCTTCATGTCTGAGTTGTATTCCATTGTATACACATTCTACATTTTGTTAATACACTCATGAATTTATGGGCATTTGGATTGATTCCACATCTTTGCAATTGTGAATTTTGTGGTAATACACGTTATATGGGTTAAAATGTGTGGAAATTAACATCATTTTGAATTTCTGAAGACTTTCTGAATATCTTAGGTTATGTAACAGGAGCCTCCAAGAAAGTAAAAAATAAATTTTGCAACTTTTCAAATATTACATTTTAAGTAGTAAGTCTGCTTACCAGAAATAAAAATGTGAAACTCTAGCCAACTTCTAGAAAAATGTAGTAGGTAGTTTTCCCTATTTCTCCCATTACTTACAATGGGAAACACTGAAAACTATATATAAAGCACTCACGAAATGATGCTAAAAAATAGAGAGTAGAAGGTAGATTGGCTAGGGACTTTGCAACCAGAAGAATGTTGTAGTGGTGTGTTCCTGGGATTTTCTTCTTGCTTCATATATCACAGTGAGAGCTAAAGAAGCCGACCATGGAATTGCTAACATATGCACACTAAAAGAGCTCCAGAAAAGCCTGTTGTCATAAAGCAAAGGAACAGTGTAGGGAGGTCTAGCAAAACAGAAAAATTTTAAACAATAACTACTCTACTTCAATCAAACACTGCAGAAAAAGTCCTGTGGGGCCTCCAGCCTCTTATTCCAGCAAAAGTCAAGTGAGTAGCCTGGACTTCCATCCTCATGGAATTTTAAATTTCCTCAAATAACTACTGAGATGGTGCCAAGGAAGGTAAAATAGGGAGCCAGGACTTTTGTCCCTGCTGGCCAAAACTGAGATACCCGGAACTGCAGTCAGTGTCAATTGCAGTTGTGTGGGGATACAATACCATGGAACCTGAACTTAATCCAGTCCAGAACCCCATTCAATTTCAAAATCGTTTGAGTTCTAAGATAATTTCCCCCCCTTTAAATAAACAAAATTGGATTAATATGTTCCTGGGTCCCACAAACTTGAATTTGCAACATGATTTTAATAGTAAATACACTGCATTTTAAGGCAAACTGATTAGTAATTTAAAGCCACTATTTGCTAAGTTGTCTGTTACTTGTCGAAATATGCAATCCCAGTTGCTACACTTGACATTCCGTGTTCCAGGCCCTGGCAGAAGTGTGACTTGATCACAGTATTTCTTTTTTAAGCACTATTAAATTAAATCTGTTCATTAGATTTGAAAATGTAATTCAGTTGTGCAGGTATTCAAGGGAAGGGTAAGAATATGCTTTCTAGCGTGACCATAATTTTCCACACATGGATGGATAGGAAATGTAGTGAATTCAGGATGAAAGTCCTGAATTTTGAGTCCATTTCAGAAAAGTAACATGGTGCATGCAAATTTGACACTCCAAAAGAAACAATTACATTCTAGCTTAGGCCCCATCTAATGATATCAGGTTGATAAAGAGACTTACAGTCAGATAATTTTTATGAAACCAGGATGTTCAGGTAGGAAGCATATGGCCTATTTTCCTTTGATTCTCAGTATGCCATTCAAAGAAATACAGAAGTATGGGAGCTTAGGGTTCCTCAATTTTGAAATATGGGTAAATGGTTATTGTGGAAATGTTCCTAGGTTTAAAGAGCTGAGAAACCCTAAAAACGTAAGTTAAAAGAAAGTATACTGGGTAGGGTGCTGGCCCCATATACTGAGGGTGGCGTGTTTGAACGGGGCCCTGGCCAAAACTGCAACAAAAAATAGCTAGGCATTGGGGCGGGCGCCTGTAGTCCTAGCTACTGGGGAGGCTGAGGCAAGAGAATCGCCTAAGCCCAGGAGTTGGAGGTTGCTGTGAGCTGTGACACCACGGCATTCTACCCAAGGCAATAAAGTGAGACTCTATCTCTAAAAAAAAAAAAAAGAAAGAAAGAAAAGAAAGTATAAATTATATTATGAGTTTAAAATTTTAAATTTTTTTTTCTACAGATTATTATTGTTATGAAACAGCCCTAATTCCTTAGGAAAATTTCTTAAAAATACTATTTTAGGTTTTATATTTTTCCTTCACAGAGAAATCACTGGTGTTTGCATTTGTTAGGCAGGATTGGGTTCAATAAATGTCATGTTTTATAATGTCATATGTTCCTTTTCTTCAAGGCATTTATCATATATCTAACTTAAGCATAATTTTTATACTTGCTCAATGTTTATTTCTGACAACAGGAATGCTAATTTTATGAGAGCAGGGATTACATCTATCTTGTTCATCCCTGATTTCCCAAATCTTAACATGTAGTACGTTCAAAAATTCATTTGTTGAATAAATGAAGTCATGAATTATGAAGCAAAAATAAAAGTCAGAATTTATGACTTGCCATTAATTTCAGAAATAAATGTATGGCTTTGAAATTACTGTGAAATGATTTGAAAAATTACTTGCAATCCTGCCCTACCTGATATTATTATAAAAGCTTATATAATCACACTGGTATAAGAAATGGAATTTTCCTGCCGAGCGACTACTAAAATCTTTGAATATACCTTTTAAACATGTTCTAAATGTTTTCATAATACTTTTGATTCTTCTATGTAGTTTCAAGAAATTTATTAAGTTACTTGGATTTAGTGAAGAAAAGAGTGTTGTTACAATGGCTAAATGTATCTCAGCTGCACACAAAGACAGTTTAAGGACTACAAGTAACACTATAGCAGAAAATACTGGTTTGATATATCTCCAAAATTATCTGAAGCCATGCATCAGTTCTTTGAACAGTAGTTTTCAAATGCATCATACAATTCTTTAGTAAATAGTTTCAGTGTTGTTTGAAAACCCATGATATTTCTGACAAGTTCAAAAGATAAATCTATTCAAGCCAGAGTTGAAAAAATAAATATAATTTTACAGTCTACATATGGCCACAGATACAAAAACATGAACCAATAAATAACTGTTCCTTTGTTAAGGAGAAAATTGTAGTTATTCCTTCAAGTTGGTTAATAGAAAGTTATTTTTGTGTGCCTCTATCCAATTGAGACGTATGGATTCTAAATGGATTCTCATGTTAATGCTTTCTACACTCAGACAACTTGGGCACTATATGTCAATACTAGAAATTCTTTATTCACAAACAGTGAGGCTTCTTTTTAAAAAATTTATTATTTATTTTTATTTCAGATTAATATGAGGGTAGATATGATTAGGTTACACTGTTTTCATTTGTTAGGTAGAATCCAAGTTGTAGTTGTGCCTCTCCCCCAGGAGGTGTGCCGTGTACCCTTACATTGTGCCTGTTAGATGAGAGCACACCGATCCCCTCCTCTTCTGCCATTCCCCCAACTTGAGTTTAATTATATTTTTCTCTTGTGGGAGTGTATATTTGTTCATCTACTGGTTTCATATCAGTGTTGAGTACATTGGATTCTTGTTTCTCCATTGTTGTGATATCTTTCTAAGTAGAATGTGCTCCAACTCCATCCGGGTTAGCACAAAAAATGGAAAGTCTGTCTTTTAACACTGAATAGTATAGTTCTATGATATACATATACAACAGTTAATCTGTTCAGGTGTAGATGGGCACTTGACTTGATTCCGGATCTTGGTGATTGTGAATTGAGCTGCAATAAACATTCTGTTGCCTGTGTCCTTATGGTGAAATGGTTTTTATTATTCTGGGTAGATACCCAGTAATGGGATTGTGGGATCAAGTGGAAAGTGTACTTTGAGTTCTTTGATAGTCTCTGTACTTCTTTCCAAAAAGGCTATATTAGTTTGCAATTCCAGCAATAGTTTAAAAGTTTTGCCTTATCTCTACACACTAACCAGCATCTGTAACTTTGGGACTTTGTGATGAATGCTATTCTCACCGAGGTTTCTTTTGAAATTAGAGTCTAAATAATTTGCCAAAGTCCCTTATCTGATCATTATACATTTTTTAATATTTTTGAATGTTCTTCAACTATTACAGTCATCAGAAGGCAATGCCTAGGAAGGTTAATGTAAGTCAATCTTGCTCCTTTTTTTGAATTGTTTTAATTATGGCAGGGTATTGGACTTTCATACAGTGCTAATAGTAAATATAAACAGTTTTTTTCATGAATTATTCTTCATGTATATCTGTTTAGTAATAAAATTCACTGGCTGCTAAATGGCTTAAAAAATTGTATTACTTACACTTCTACTAATGGCCTTGAAATTATCAACATTAAAGACCATCTTCAACATTTGAGTTACAGCATTTCTGTGAGTTCTGTGTTAAAATTCCTACATATTATTTTGGAATGGATAACCTCATAAACCAGTGTTCAGAAAATTACAACCCACTGGCCAAGCATGCCCTGTGCCTATTTTATGTACAGAGAGCTTTAATGGAGCACAGTCACATCTATTTATTTACACATTGCCTATGGCTGCTTTTGTGTCATAAGGCAGAGTTAAGTAGGTACAACAGAGACTGTCTGGCCTAAAAAGTGCAAGTATTTACTATGTGACCCCCCATTAGAAAAAGTTGGCAACTCCATAATAAACTATTATTGAAAACTATCTACAAATTTAACTCTGCTTATTAGAATTCAATATATATTACTTAGTATAGAACAAGGCAAACAAGAGTATATATATTAAAACCACAGCATCTAGACTCAGTGCCTGTAGCTCAGCAGCTAAGGCACCAGCCACATACACTGGAGTTGAATGTGAATTTAACCCAGGCCTGCCAAACAGCAATGACACTATAACCAAAAAATAGCCGGGTGTTGTGGTGGGTGCCTGTCATCTCAGCTACTTGGGAGGCTGAGGCAAGAGAATCACTTAAGCCCAAGAGTTGGAGGTTGCTGTGAGCTGTGACACCACAGCACTCTACTAAGGGCAACAAAGTGAGACTCTTGCTCAAAAGGAAAAAAAAATCTATTTTATGTACCACTGGATGGCGTAATTGGGAATACTAGAGGGGCACTTGAGGTATAGGCTATCTCAGATGAAAAAGTGAAGAAAAAGTGAAGCTTTGCAATCAGTAAGAGTAGAACAAAAATCAACTTAATTTCCTCAGTCATTTTACCAGTCAGGGCAAAAACAAAGGAGTAAAGTTTTTTTTGTGTTTTAAGCACAAATTTTTAGTAAGTTTCTATCTATGTCACTTTGAATTACTATGGCTGTTTAGTGATTCCCTAATTATACACACACTGCTTCAACATCAAGAATAACAGCCAGAAAATATCAAAAAGATGACACAGTTTGGTTCTCTGCTGAATAAAATAAGATGCCAAAAAAAAGAAGAAGAATTTTAAAGAGAGATTAAACTGTCATTGTTTGACATTTGGGCCATTACACATTTTATTAACTTACCCACATTCATAAAAATTTTAAGTTAAGAACAGCTTTAGTTTTATAGCATCTTAATAAGCAATCCAAAGCACTGTAATTAGTTTTATCATAAAACTTAATAATACACAAGAATTGCCTTTTATGTTATTATCAATATGTTAAAAAATGAAAAGAAAAGCAAGTTCAGATATGTAGTCTCATTGCAAACTCCCAAGCTGAAATCCCAATATCAGTTAGGAATTTACATCTTTTGTGGGTGGGGAAATGTAAATATCCATTTTATCATTAAGTGATTTCTTAAATCAACTTTATAGAGGGAAAATTTTCACATCTGTCTGCCTCCTGGAAAAAGAAAAGGCAAATTCAAAACTCAAAAGTGACAAACCAGTGATGTATAGGTAAAACATTTCTTTGATTTTAGGCTAAATTTCCTGGAATTGAGTCAGATATCATATCACAGGCATGACATTAGGACACGTTCAGCCACATGTGCTGTGACCTAGTGGAAGGAGGAAATGGCCACAGTGGCTTGCCACCAAATGCTTCCACACAGCATTCACTTTCAGCCGAGTTTGATGTGTGATACAGATGGGTTAAACAGCTGTTATAAAAAACAATGAAATATTTATAGAAATAACATTAAGGTAGTGGACGATAAGCAGAGTAGAACATCTGAGAGGAGGGATGATAAACGAGATGAGCCCTGTGACTGCCTTAGCTGAATGAATTGAGGGAATTTCCTTTACATGAAGCTGGGTCCTCAAAGATCTTTACAGGGTGACTGACATGCGTCCTAGAGTCAGGTAGGTATAGGTACCCATATAGGTATGTTGAGCTATAGCTGATCCTGCAAAAGCATTGGACAAAAAAGGTGAAAATTTATGCTCCAACTTCAAATAACATTGTATGAAAGTATTTTCCATCTTTTTAATTTTAGCCTTTCTAGCTCTATAGTAGTGTCTTACCATGGTTTTAAGTTCCGTTGCCTTAATGTCTAGTATCTCTAAGAAGCTTTCCAAATGTGTGTTGGTTATTTGAGTATCTTGGGGGGTGGGGGGAGGGTAAAGAGTCTCTAAATTCTTGACATCTTTTTCCCTTTGGTTTGACTTATGTTTTCTAATTGATTTTTAGGAGTGTTTGCATATTTTAGACCAATGTTACTTGTCTTGCTTGCTCTTTAGATTGCAAATACCTTCTCTCACTCTCCAACTTGCCTTTTACACTCTTTAATGGGCTCCTTTGACTGACAGAAGTTTGTAATTTTAATAAACATCCAATTTGTTCCGTTTGTTAAGCTTAATACTTTTTTACTTGATATTAAAGAAATATGTACCCATTCATATAGTGATGAATTTTCAATTCACCAGATTGAAATTAGTAAAGATATAGAAAATTTCAATAATAATTAGTAAATTGATCTGTTACATTAATATAAGATTCTATGTCACATGATGAAAGAAAACATATTTTTTTAAAGCATTTATTATTTGGATCTCTTTAATATCAGCTCAGTAAACATAAGCGATACAAATCAATACAAGTCAATAATGTTTGAATTTTTATACATTTCTCATAATGCTACAAATTTATTAGGTACATGATCACAGCAAGTTATAGCTCATGATTGTTTTATGAAGTGTTTTGCTTATGTATAACTTGGATTGCTGGCTGCCCTTTTGACTGCCAGTACTGTACTAATATCAGCCCACACCCACAACATCAGAATTGGCCTGTAATCATGCAGTTAAAAAACATTCAAAGTCTCAGTGGGTTATGCTCGCACAAATTATTTTATGTTGGTACTACATAGCCATGCAATTAAACATTGAGTTACAGTCATTATAGACACATAGGGTTACAAGATAATATAAGTTTCATATTAACTGGAAAGATCTAGCAATATTTGTTAAGTAGCACTACTGACCACCACATATATAGAACACTTATAAAAATTTACCAAGTAATATAAATCATACAACATATTATAAGAAATATTCAGGGAACTAGGTCACATAAAATTATTAATATATGCTTTGGGTTAGTTTCGCTTGGGTTGAATCTGTTTGGTGATCTGTGACCTTTCTGCACCTGAATACTTTGATATCACCCTCTATGTTTAGGAAGCTGTTATTATTTCTTTGAATAAGCATTCTAGTTTTTGCTCTCTTGAAGGGAAATAACTTCAAGATTTGTTCTTTTGAGATTATTTTCTAGATATCATAAGCAATCTTCTTTCCTTTCCAGGGATTTTTTCTTTTTCTCCTATTTGCATTTTAAATACCTGTCTTTAAGCTCAGTAATTCTTTCTTCTGTTTTATTAATTCAGCTGTGGAGACCCTCTGATGCCCTTTTCAGTAGAGTCAATGTCTTTCTCATTTATAGGATTTCTCAGGTTTTTAAAATTATTATTTCAATCTCTGTGAAATTTCTCATAAATTTTGAGGGTTTTTTTGTATATTCTTTACATAAAAAGAATACATTGCTATTGAGGAAATTGCTACATTTCCTCAAAACTGTTATTCGTTATTTTGAATTCTTGATCTGAGCTCATACATTACTATCTTGTTGAAGATGATCACTGGCAGCTTACTTGGTGCATCCGGAAAGGTCACGATTCCATTTGCTTTTGTTTCTAATAAACATAAGACTATGTCTTCACATTGAAGGATTTCTTATTTATTCCAGTTCTTGCTATCTGGGTTGTTTAGAGTTTCTGTGCAGTTTGCTTGTTAATTCCTTTAGCCCTAGACCACTCCCTCCTTTCTGGCACTAGATGTTGCCTTAAGCCTGGGTTTGCTGCTGCTCTCCCAAAAGTTCAGTGTGCTGCCTGTCCCAGATGTGTGTGTTTGGGGATGGGGGAGGAATACTAAAGAAGATTTCCCAGCTGTTTGGGGAGATTGGCTGGGATCTGTATCTAGAGTAGCCATGGAGCTCACTGCCAATCACTGGTGCTGCTGAACCACCTCTCTGATTTGGAATCTCCTTTGTCTGAAATGGAAAGAAGTCCTGAGTTTTGTTCACTGGTGCTGCTAGCCCCACTTCTACTATCTGTCTCCAGCTGCCCTTAGAGGTCTCTCTCCTTCCAAGCACTTGAGATGCTTTCCATGGACTGAGGCAGCTTTTCTGCACAGGAATCTAAGATAATGAGAGAGCTGGTTGTTCACCGTGATATCTCTTTTTCCAGTCTAGAAAACCCTAAGCCTGGAGGTACTTGCATTCAGTGCCTAGCAGTTTGGGGGAAGGGTGTCACAGATAAAGAATTCCATTTATTGTAACTTCATTTAACAGTTCAATTCTCTGTGGCTCTAAGGATCAGCATAGCCTCCTTTTTGAGTTATGGGATATTAGTGGTGATAATCTTGACACTGGATGGTTGTTTTCAGTTTTCTGTGGGAGAGAGAAGCCAGGTTACTTATACTTTACTGTTCCAGTGGTATCACTCTCCTGGCTTACATAAAATTAGTCAAAGTTCAGCAAAATTTAAAAGCAAGAAATCAAGAATAGAATGTTAATGCCCATTTCCCAATATATTTGAGTTAAAAAATAATCTGGTAAAGTCTTCCAAATAACTCATGGACCAAACAAGGGGTTATAATGAAATCAAAACATATCTAGAACTAAATAACAATGAAAACACAGTGTTTCTAAACTTGTAACATGTGGGTGGACCTGTTTACTGTTAAATGCCCATACCAGAAAAGAATATTGAAAATTAATGAAACTTCTAATATAGTAAATTAAAAATTAGGAAAAAGAAGAGCGAATAACCTGAAGATGGTAATAGGATAAACAACATTAAAATGCAAAAATTCATTAAGTAGAGACTAAAACACCAAAATATTTTATTAAAAAATAATAAACTAAAAATTTTGGCAAAATTGAGCAAGTAGTGAGGTTGATTACTGATTAAATAAAGTCATTAATGTGAAAAGAAAGCTCAAAAACTCTTAGAAAAAAATAGTTGAAGGATATTTGTATGACGTTAGAGGAGGAAAATTATTTTTAAGCATGAAACAAGAAGTTCAACCCCAAAATAAAAAAGACTTATTGTTGTAATTACATTAAAATGAGAACTTCTACAGAAGAAATATACGATTAAAAGGTGAAGAGACAAGCTAAAAACATAATACTAAAATATAGTTTCAATGAGGTACACAATCTATGAAATAAAAAATAAAAACAACTCAAAAGAAAACTAGGCAAAATTATGAACATTCTAGTGCACACAAGAGCAAACAAAATTGCTTAATATACTAAGAGATACTCAGCCTCAGCAGAATCATGGAAATGTAAATAAAAACTAAAATGGAAAACAATTTATATGTCCTCCATTGGCAAATAAATCCAATAGTACCAAGGGAGATTAGGAGTAAAAAGAAACCAGCTATTCTACTAAGCTCCTGGAGAAACTCTTGTACAAGTACCCAGGTTGACAAATAGAAACATGCTCATTACAATATTGTTTTACAATAGAATAAAATAAAAATAGCATCTGTATGACTACTAATATATAAACGTATAATGAGTACTGCATAATGGTTAAATAGATGAATTATATCTATTGGCACCAACATAGATATATGTCAAAAATAATTTTGTATAAAAATTCAACAAGAAGAAAGAATATGAGATCATGACGGTAATGTTTATGCAGATTTAAATAGTAATTTATATTATTTGTGGACACACACAAATCTAGTAAAACACAAAAACATGCCTAAGGAATAATACAGAGAATCTTCAGGGTAGAATTTAAGTTGAAGGTAGTAATATGAATAGTTAGAAAGCATAGCCCTACTGTCTCTTAATTTGTATTTTAAGAGGAAAAAGAGCTCTGAATTAAATATGGTAAAATGTTACAATTTATTATATCAAATCTCCATGGTAGTAAGGTGTCAGTCAGTTTTATTATTTCTGTATTTTTATATTTAAAATGTTTCATAATTAAAACATTGGCTGTTAATAATGAAATACATATCAGAAATTTTCAAAATATTCACACTATTGAGCAAATAATCTCATTCCTGGCAATTTATTCTAAAATATATTCAGTAGAGAAAAGGAACAAAACATATGAAAATATTTCTTGGAAGTCTAAATGTAACAGCATAAATCATAAATCACCTATATTTTCAATAATAGAGGAGCAGTTAAAGAAACTGTGGTACATTTATACAAACTCAATGGGTTATTGTGCCCTATGTTTTGTTAAAACAATATAAAACATTAGAAACCATGTGATATTTTCTGCTTGAATTTTAATTTCTTTTAATTTTTATCCTTACATAATACCTGTACATATTTATGGGGTACATGTGATATTTTATTGCATGCATGGAATGTGAATGATCAGGTCAGTGTGTGAGCTATTTGGAAGACATTTGTATGTGTTAGAAATATTTTGAATCCTCTTTTCTAGCTATTTTGTAAAACACAATCTGTTATTGCTAATTATAGTTACCCCACTCTGCTTTTGACTATTAGAACTTATTTCTTCATTCCAAGTATATGTTTCGATTTATTATCCCACCTTTCTTCATCCTCCCTGCCCCTGACATACACTCTTCCCAGCCTCTGGTAACCATCATTCTACTCTCTACTTAGTCAAAGTTCAGCAAATTTAAAAGCAAGAAATCAAAAACGTGATGTTAACACCCATTTCCCAATATATTTGAGTTAAAAAATAATCCAGTAAAGTCTTCCAAATAACTCATGGATCAAACAAGGAGTTATAATAGAAATTGAAACATATCTAGAACCAATAACAATGAAAACACAATGTTACTAAACTTGTAACATGTGGATAAAGCTGAGAACGTTTGTGGTTCTCACACAAGAATGAGAACAGGTGAAATATGAGAATAGGTGAAATTTCCCTTTCTGTACCTGGCTTATTTCATTTAACACAATAATCTATGATTCCGTTTCTATTGCTGAAAATCATAGGATTTCATTCTTTTTAATGGCCAAATAGTATTCTGTTGTGTATATATACCACATTTTCTTTAGCCATTCATTCATTAATAGGCATGTAGCTGAATTTCTTATCTTTACCATTGTGAATAGTGCTGCAATAAACATAGAGATGCAGCTATCCCTTTGATAGACTGGGTTTGTTTCCTCTGGATAAATACCCAGTGGTAGAAGTGCTGGATCATATGGTAGTTCTATTTTCAGTTTTTAAAAAAATTTCCATACTCTTTTCCAAAATAGCTGTACTAATTTGCATTCCCATCAAGATTGTGTGCGTTCTGTTTTCTCTATATTTTTGCTAACATCTATTATTATTCTTCTGATAACAACCATTCTAAGGTGAGTAAGATGATTTCTCATTGTGGTTTTCACTTGCATTTTTCTGACGATCAGTGGGCTTCAGCCCTTTTTTTATATATCTATGGGCCATTTGTATGTCTTCTTTTGAGAAACGTTTATTCATGTCCTTTGCCTGTTTTTAACGGGATTATTATTATTATTATTATTGCTGTTGTTTTGTTTGTGTTGCTTGTACATTCTGGGTGTTCGTCCTTTGTCAGGGGAATATAATCATATTAAAGTAAGAGTACAAAATTCCATGATCACAATTATATGAAAGTATAAATCCATATAAACAAAAATGAAGACAAATGCATTTCAATTAAGGAAAAATAACTCAGAAATTATGTGAACATTAATATTCAAGAGGGTGGGGGAAGCTATAAAGCAGATATACATAGCCCAAAGCAGATTTGAAAATCAGCATTATAAAGTAATACGGGTCTTTGTTTTAAGTAGTGATGATCAAATTTTGAAAATGGACTTGTGCAGTTTACTATTCTGAATTTTTATTCTACTGGGAAACAAATGAAGCAGTCTCATTTCTCATCAGCTACCATTTGATAAAGTAGGCTGTCACAAGGCAAAGGGTTATGATTTTATGGTTATAAGAAACATAATGATTACCAAGAAATATCCTGAAACTGCCACTGAAAGAAAATGAGTGGAATATTAGTTAGTTGCAGGACAATGATAGTGCAGTGTTACCAAATGGAAATGAGGAAGTGTTTGGACTGAACAGCTGATCTAGTCCCCAGGACAAGTGAGATCCAGGTCTGACGACGGACACTGCAATAACTTTGCCACTGCTTTCCCACGCACAGTTTATTCCAGACAATATAGAAGATTCCTTTCTCCTTTGCACCCCATCTTAAACACAGTGCTAAAGAATGGAATTATCTTCATGTTCACACAGGAAGAATAACTTCTTTGGCTTCCTGCCCACATTATAGTTAAATGTCAGAAGTTGTCAGACTACTTTTTTGGTACCATGGTTTCTATTAGTATATTTAGAGCAGGGGTCCTCAAATGTTTTAAACAGGTGGCCAGTTGACTGTCCCTCAGACCATTGGAGGGCTGGACTGTGGGCCCTGGGATGTGTCGCTGCTAAGCAGGACGGGCAGTGGCAGCGCAAAAACACCCGGCAGGCCAGATAAATGTCGTAGGTGGGCTGCAGGTGGCCCGCGGGCTGTAGTTTGAGGATGCCTGAGAGTGTTTAAAATGGAAACAATCCTTTTATTTTAATAAAGAAACTAAAAAGATAAAACAAGATTTTAAAGTGGAGTTCAGAAGATAAAATTAAAATAAACATATGAAAAGATGCTGAACATCTCTAATCACCAGGAAAATGCAAATGGAAACCACCATGAGGTTATCACCTAACTACAGTGAGAATGGATTTTACCCAAAATCCCAAAGCAACAGATGCTGGCATGGATTTGGAGAGAAGGAAACACTTGTTGGTGGAACTGTAAACTAGTACAACTTCTATGGAATACTGTCTGGAGATATCTCAATTTATCCAACAATCCCACTATTGGGCATTTACCCAAAGGAAAAAAAGTCATTTTGTATAAAAGACACATGCGTCTGGATGTTTATTACAGGACAATTTATAATTGCAAAGGTGTGGAAACAGCCCAAGTGCCCATAGATACACAAATGGATTAATAAAATGTGTTATATGTATACCATAGCGTACTACACAGCCATAAAATGGTGAACTCATAGCTTTTGTAACATCCTGGATGGAATTAGAGATCATTCTTCTAAGTGAAGTTTCACAAGAATGGGGAAAAAAAACCACCACATGTACTCACTATTAAATTGGAAATTATCAGTTAATACCCACATTCACAATGGTAGTAAAACAGAAAGGAAAGGATGCAGGTGGAAGGGGCAAGAGGAGATGGATACCTTCACACCTAAGAGGTACAGTGCTCATCATTTGGAGGAAAAGCACACTTAGAACTTTGATTCAAACTGTACAAAGGCAATTCATGTAACCAAAACATGTGTACCTCCATAATATTCTGACATAAGAAAATTGATATAAATCTATTATTTCAAATCTGTGAATTATAAAAAAAAGCTGGAGAAACATTAATAAAATTTTAAGGAACTATGAAGTTTATTTGATTTTATATAATTCCAGGAGGTAGTTTTAAATAAGCCTTTCTGTTTCGAGTGAATTATCTTGTGCAGAGCTCTTTATGAAAGAACGTGCCATTTACCAAAGCCTGTCCTAGTGTTCTGCTGAGTTAGCAAATATCTTCCATTAAGGTTGAACCAATTACAGAATACAAATGCTGTTTAAAATTTTTTCTTCCTGAAGACACAAAGGTCAAATGTCTGAGAAACTTTCTGGGGGTTGGATCGACTTTTCTTTTTGTTTCAAATGAGACTTTGTACCTCTTTCTTGGGATGCTCTTATCTCTGAAAGGATTTTGAAGCTCATGACTTTCCTTGTTATGTTCCTGTTCAGGCTACAGCTGAGCAAGTGATGATTAGTTGCAAGGATTTCTACATAATACAGTAACCCTCTAACTAGTGGCATGTTGATAGGAAACAGTTTTTCCAAATTGCTATATTGGCTCAATTTACAAATTTAATTTAGAAGAGCCATAGCTAGTTAATACCTTTCTTTTTGCTATAAAACTGACATATTAATTCTTATTGATAGATTTTCAGTGTCATTTTTTACTAAGTGCATAGATGATGTTGCTTTTGACATTTATTTGGCTACTGTCTTTCTGACCAGAGTATTTTATAGTGTTATTTTGATGGGTTATCTTTGTATAACCTTCTGATGGTGATTTCATGCATTCCAGTGAATAGCAGATGTGTATTTCCTTTTTGGATACTAACTTCAGCATCTTGAAGTAATGAACTTTTCATAAATCCTATCTGAGAAGAGACAAACAGAATAACAAATAACAAATAACAAATAAATACATTTAATATTCTTGATTAAAGGTTAAGATTTCTATTGAGATGTGAGTCCCAAGTGGTTAACATTTCCATTTTCATAAATGTGAATTAGGAAAGCAAGAGTAGAGGCACATTAAGTGAGCTCTGCTGCGGCTGGCTATTTTTTCATCACTGGTCTAATTTCTTATTTGTGTACATACAAACTCAATGCTCTTGCCAGCAATGGGTAGTTAAATACTTAATTATTCAATACAGTTTCAAATTTGAGTTTAAGTAGACATGATTGCCAATTTCCAAAAATATCTTCGCAACGGTCCTGGAGCAATAGGATTTAAAACACTGTAGTGTCTAAGGGTGAAATGTGATTTTAATGATTTTAGTCAATTCACTCTTGCTGTTGCTAATGGAGTGGACTGATGGCAGAAATAATCCAAAACCCCAGGCATAATCCTATGTCATATAGATTTTACTTGAAAAACATTATATTTCCTAAAGTAGATTTACTTTTCTGGTTTGGCTTGCTTTTCCTTTGTAGAGTGAAATTTGAACTGTGTTCCCTTAGAAAGTGGGATCTGAAACTGTTTTGTGTCAGGGTAAATGAGCCTGGCACTGCAATATAGGTAGCTCGCTATTCACACACACACAAAAATGATGGGTTATATTTGCTCATAACTGAAAACAAGTGATATTACTGTGGCTGTTCTAAATAAACCACATGAAAATGATTTGCATTAATTTCATTGTTTTTGACTTATTTTAAAGCATGTTCAGTTATTTCCTTTGTACTTTTGAATAATTTTTTTTTAATCGTACTTTTGAATAATTAGTGAGGCCTAGTATAGACCATTAGCAAAAGAAACAATTTGAGAAAAATTTTAACATATGTAATGGCCATAAAAATATCAATGCCCCTTTTCCCCTTGAAGAGTTAATCTGAAGATAATATGAGGATAATATGAGTAGTGCTTACCAAAGTATATGGTACTTCTAATATTTTATGTACTCTGAGAGCTTTATAATCTGTATGTAAAATTTACCTCCATGAAAGCGTGGAACATAAAACTCATTTTAAATAGAGAAATATAATTAATTGATATGTTATCAACCAATTTGTGAGCCTACATGTTTTTCAGTTCCTCTACTTTGGACACAAAGTCTTTCCTTAGTGCCCTATTTAAGGTCTGCTTTTAACTTTTCTTTGTTGAGAAAGTAACCTTACAGTGGGGTTAAATAGGGCTTGGAATTAAGGTAAAGGCTATGGAGAAAGATATCTGGGGCTATGGCAAACAGCGGGACAGTCTCTGTAACTCTGTGTTTTACTATATTTAGATGTATGGACTTGACAAAGGGCTAATCCTCCAAGTTTCCTCCCTGTTCCCATTAATGCAACTTAAGAAGTAGTAAAGGACAAACAGTGACCCTTCAAGGTTACATAAGGCTGAAGATTATTAGAAGTGAAACTAACATTTGGATAGTAGCTAAGGAAACACTTCCGCAAACATCATTTTGTATAACTCTTACCACAGACCTGAAAGGTAAGTATTGGTATGCTAGGTACTCTGCAGTGCCTCTGAAAATCTCTATTCCAACTGCCTTCTAGGTGAATAAATTGAAAACTTAAAACTGATTTTCAAGATTTCCTTAATCTTGGCAGCTGGATATAGGTTAAGTTTCATTCATTATTTATACTGACAGGAGATTTGAAAGGCACAAGTGCAGTGGAGTTCATTCTTCTGTTGCATGGCTAGAATAAAGAGATCTGGAGATTTGGAGATAGTGTTTAAGAAGACTTGAGGATGGGACCCTTATCTTCTCCAGTTTGTAAGGTCTCTCTTGAGATCAGTCAGCCTGATGGGTTTTGCAGCCGCTCCTCTTTCACGTTAACTTTGTTGAGTCAGATGACTGTGTGTCATTTGATTGCCTCTTTAATTTAGACTCTCTGAGGCATTTGTTGAGTTTCTTGTACCTGGTAATCTAAATTTTTAGAGAGACCAGTGAAGTGTTCTTCAATTATTCCCTCAGACAGGTTGTCAAAGACTTGTGTGTTTTCTTCTCACCCTCAGGGATTCCTGTGATTTTTATATTTGTCCTCTTTCCATGATCCCATGTTTCTTGTAGGCTTTATTCATTCTTCATATTTCTCTCTTCTTTATCTTTGACTGGTTTAATTTGAAGATGCTTTCTTCAAAATCAGAGATTCTTCTGCCTGGTTTAGTCTATTTATTATTATCATTTTTTATTAAATCATAGCTGTGTACATTAATGCAGTCATGGGGTACAATGTACTGGTTTTATATACAATTTGAAATATTTTTATCCAACTGGTTTAACATAGCCTTCATTTTCTTATTGTGTTAAGACATTTATACTCTACATTTAGTAAGTTTCACATATACCCTTGTAAGATGCCCCGTAGGTGTGGTCCCACCAATTACTCTCATCCTTCTCCCTCCCCTTCCTCCAAGAATGGAAGAAAAAGTATCCAATGTACTCAGCCATAGTATGAAACTAATTTATAGCTTTCATCTGAAAGCCATAACCCAATTATAGCCCAAGAATATGGGGAAAGGGGAAAAGGAAGGGTTTAGTCTATTCTTAAAACTTTCTACTGTGTCTTATAGTTCATTAAATGAATTTTTCATTTCCAGAAGTTGTATTTATTTATTTACTTAATAATTTCATTTCTTTGGTTGGGCGTGGTAGCTCATACATGTAATCCTAGCACTCTGAGAGGCCAAGGTGGGTGGATCCCTTGAGTTCAGGAGTTCAAGACTAGTTGGAATAAGAGTAAGACCCTGTCTCTACTAAAGACAGGAAAACTAGCCAGGCATTATGGTGGGTGGCTATAGTCAGTCCCTGCTTCTGAGGGGCTGAGGCAAGAGGATTTTTTGAGCCTGAGCTTGAGGTTGATGTGAGATAAGATGATGCCACAGCACTCTACCCAGGGTGACAGATTGAGACTCTGTCTCAAGAAAAACAATTTTGATTTCTTTAGTGATTTTTTAAAAATTCATTTCCTGAGTTGTTTTTGTGGTTTCTTTGTGTTGGTTTTCCATTTTCTCTGGGATTTCATTGAGATTCCTTATAATTCATATTTGGCATTCTTTGTCATTTCAATATTTTCATTTTGGTCAGTTCTATTGGTAAAAAGATGTTTCCTTTTGGGGATTTCTGTCTGCTCTGATTTTTCATACTTCTAGAGTTCTTTGGCTGATTCTTTCTCATCTAGCCAACCAATTATGCCCTGGGGGTACCAGACCAGTCTTGTGTACCTGTCCCTAGGTCTATTAAGATCAATCCCTGACCAGGCCAGGGAGAAGTATGCTGGTCCAAACTTGCCTATGGGGTGTTTAAGCAGTTTTGATGACCCTTTTGGTTTGTCTCTGGCTCTGCTGTCTTCACTTTTTCCCAGCAGTGTGAATTGTGTTGGGTCCCTTGGCTTAATCTCCAGGATGGTGGGTGGTATTTGTGCGTATGAATCAGCTGTGCCCTATCTGAGTTGTTAGATGCTATTATGAACCCTAAAGGAGTTCTCCCTGTCATTGGTTGATGTTTGTGTGACAGAGCTACATGCTAAGACGTCATTTTGCACCCATAGTACGCTCTGGTCTCCAGGTGGAGTACTTGAATGCCAAGCTTTAGGAGAAGCTTTATAGGTCCCAGAGGATTGCATGATGTCTACCTCTATTGAGGTGGTGGGAAGAGTAAGGCGTTTATTTCTCTTGTAGGAGGTTGAAAGGCATTTCAAAGCCTTAGAAGGGCCCAGAAGTTGCTTTTTCAACCACTAGAAGGAGCTGCTGGAAGGAGGGGCAGGACAGGCTCCCGAAACTGGGAGGGGTATTGTTGGAGGAGGGGCCTAAATGCTTTATTGCTGAGGCCTGGAGCTGAGCTGGAATCTTTCCTCTCTTACCCAATAGTACAGTTTATCTGTGGGGAACAGTGGACATTCCTCCAAATCATCATGCCCTGAACCCCCAAGCCACACTACCATCACTTCAGTCCATGTCAGCTCTCTCAACACCTGAATCCAGTTCTCAACCTCCCCTCAGGCCGTATAGCCCTCTGAGTTTGAATTTAATATCTAAAACATTACAGAAAACAAGCAAACTAGATCAGAGAAAATAATGGCCACGGATAAGGGAGATCTAGCATTGTGCTACAGGAAGCTGACAAACATTAGCCCTGGCCCAGGAGCTAGCCGCTACATCGCAGACTATAGCTTCAGTTTGATAAAGTACTTCATTCCCCCAAGTACATGTTGTCTGTTTTGTGGAATATTGGTTGTAAGTAGATGGTTGTACTTACAGATTTTCTATTCTGTTGTACTGGTCTATGTTTTTACTTTTATACCAATACTATGCTGTTTTGGTTTCTATAATCTTTACTATAATTTGATGTCTGGTAATATGAAGCTCCAGATTTGTTCTTTTGGTTATGTGGGATCTTTTTTAGTTCCAAATGAAGCATTTGTCCCCCTATATCTCTGAAAAATGGTATTCATAATTTGATGGGGATTGTATAGAATCTTTAAATCACTTCAGTATGAACATATTGATGATGTTGATTCTACCAATCCATGACCATAGGATGTTTTTCAATTGGTTTGTGTCATCTATTCCTTTCATCAGTTTTTTGTAGTTCTTCTTTCGAAAGCTTTCACCTGCTTAGTTAAGTATATTCCTAGATAACTTATTTTCTTTACAGCAATTGTTAGTTTATTAAGTCCTTGATTTCATTCTCAGATTGACTTTTATTAGTATATGGAAATGTTACTTACTTGTGTATCTTGATTTTGTAACCTGAGCCTTGCTGAATTTATTGATCATAGTTCATGGATGAATGGATTGATGTATTGATGGCTAAATGATTTGAATGTTGTGAGGATTTGAATTAATTGTTATTATAAGAAAAAAAGAAACAATTTTAAATTATTGACAATTAAAAACAACTCAAATACACCACCCATTGTCACTAACATGGTCATTACCCAGGTCAAAAAAAAAAGATTTTGAAAGACAAGAGAGAACTTCTTTCACTTAAGGCAAATGAAATCAGGGCACATGAATCAATACATGATCAGAGCCATGTATTGATTCATAGTATTCATGGATGACATTTCATATTTCTGTGGTATATATTTTAATGTCTCCTCTTGCATTCTGATTGAGATTATTTGTGTCCTTTCCCTTCTAGTTCTAGATGTGTTTGACTACTCTAGCTAAGACTTCTAGTATGACATCTATTGGAAGTAGTGGTAGTGGGCATCCTTGTCCTCTTCCAGTTCTTAGTGGTAATGCTTTCAACTCTCCCCATTCAGTATGATGTTGGCTGTGAATCCATCATATAAGGCTTTTGTAATTCTATTTTAAGGTCTGTTTCTTCTATGCCCGGTTGTTGAAGTTTTCTTTTTATCATGAAAGAGTGCTGGATTTTATTGAACACTTTATCTGCATCTACTGAGATGATCATAAGGTCTTTGTTTTTGCATAATTTATGTGGTGAATCGTGTTTACTGATTTGTGTATGTTGAATCATCCTTCATTTCCTAGATAAAATATACTTGTACATGGTGAGTTACCTTCTTGGTGTGCTTTTCAATTTGGTTTGCTAGAATGTTGCTAAAAATTTTTACATCTTTATTAATAAGGAATATTGGTTTGTAGTTACCTTTCCTTGCTTTGGTACCAAAGTAACACTGACTTTGTTGAATGAGTTAGAGAGAATTTCCTCTTCCTCATTGCTATGGAATAATTCCCAGAGTCTAGTTCTTTGTAGACCAGACCAGGCAAAATTCAACTGTAAATCTATTGGGGGGGGGCATTTATATGTTGGGAGATATTTTATTATTGGTTTAATCTCACTGTTCATCATTGGTCTATTTAGGATTTTAATTTCTTTCAAATTCAGGCTTGTGTGGTGTTTGTTTCCAGGAATTTATCTATTTTCTTTCCATTTTCTATATTATGTAGAAGAAGATGAATGACATTTTATATTTCTGTCATATATGTTTTAATGTCTCCTCTTGCATTCTGATTGAGATTATTTGTGTCCTTTCCATTCTATTTCTAGATAATATGGATAGTGGTCTATCAGTTTAGTTTGTTCTTTCAGTCATCAAACTTTTTATTTCATGAAAGCATTTGTTTGTTTGTTTGTTTTATTGGATTTTGTTTCATATAGTTTGTTCTGATCTTTGTTATTCTTTTCTTATTCTGGCTTTGTATTGGATTACTCTTCTTTTTTATTTCCTTATAATGTGACCCTAGATTTTTCATTTGTGATCTTTCTTGATTTTCGATATAGCCATTTATAGCTATGACTTTTCCCCATAGGAATACTTTTACTGCATCCCATAGATTTTGAAACCATTTGTCCCCTTTGCCAATCAGTTAGAGGAATCTTAATTTACATCTTATTTTCATCATTGCCCCAAGAATTATTCAGCAGCAGGTTGTTTATTTTTCATGACATTGTATAGATTTGAGTATTTCTCTTGGAATTGATTTTTGGTTTCTAGTGGTCTGAAAAGATACATGGCATTATCTCAGGATTTTTTTTTTAATGTATTAACACTTTGTGGCCTAAGTAATGATCAATATTGGAAAATGTCCAATATGCTAAGAAGAATGTATATTCAATAGTTTTGTGGTCAAATGTACTATTAATATATGTTAGGTCCACTTGTTATAGAGTCCTATTTTAAGTCTGTAGTTTCTTTTTTTCAAATTTTTGAAGAGGTTGAACCTGCACATTCCCTGTAGAGAATACTTGAGCCATTCTGTTCTCATCTGATATCCAGGTGTCAATGAGAAATTATAAGCAGATCTGAAAGACACAAGGGATAGACTGTACCAGACTCAGTTTATGTACTTCTTCAGGCCTTAGACTTTGCTATTGGAGAATGTTGGCTGCTGCTGCCTTTATTTTCCTTTCTGATACTATCTACTCCTAGAGCCTGTTTGGGCTAACAACCAGAATTTAGCATAGTCCCTTTTGCTATCACCACAGAGGGAGGTACAGTAACCTTAGCAGTAAAGTGTCACTCAGTTGGACCCACGTGTTCTTTTCCTGTCCACCACTTTCTGACTTAGAGAAAATGCTTAATCTCAGGATGGGACATTTAGCATTACTAGCAATTGCCCAGAGAGGTAGGGGAGGACAATACAGAAGAGAGGAAATTTAAAGCCCATGAGGAAAATATTTAAAAACGAGGGACAGGAGACTATATGAATCTGGCAGGTGGATGTCTCTTCCTTCCTCTTTCGGATGGACTATACTGAAGCAACATGATTCAACATGGCTTTTCTGGAAGACATTTCTTATGACAAACAACCAGCTGGGTTTTCATATGGACAGATTAGTATCATATCCCCAAATATTTATTGTTCCAGCCTCTTTCTTGACTTATTTTCCTAACTTTTCTGTCCTGAAATTTCTCCTCTAAATAAAGCCTTTGGATATGTTTTTCTTCATGTTTTATTTCCCAGAGAACCCTGAGTAAAAAGTAAAATTTGGTAATAAAGTTGATATGAAGTTATACATGAAAAGAATAAAATGATATTGAATTTATCCAACAAATCACGCATCTTATTTTCCATGTAAATATTAAAGGTGTGCTTTCTGGAAGCCAGTGTAAAGAAAGCAGCAAAATTCTTTGGTAATTAACAAATCCACAGTGTAGTAACAGACAGAATGATAAGGAGTTGAATTGCTCTGCCCAGAGTGACACCACTTGGGGCAATTCTGTACTTCTTAAATGACAGAAAATATCTTGTCTTAATCCATTTGTTTAAATTTATGCTATCCTAATACTACTAAGTAATATCAA
>CAUYQV010144128.1:0-12078 GCA_963574575.1 Galagoides demidoff
GTGTGCTCCTCATTCTTCTCTCTTGGCTCTGCTCCAGACCATCAGCTAAGTAGCTAAACTTCTGTCCTTTCAGCCTCCTTCTGGACGGGAGCTTCTGTAAAAAGCTGGCTGCAGTCCGCCATCTTGGCTCCGCCCCCCGAATTTATATATATTTAATGAAAGACAGTAACTGTTAATGTAAAATTATTGTCAGAGGCAAGAAGTGTGATCTCACCCCATTCAATGCTTGTGAGGTTCAAGATTAGTTTAGTAAAGTTAGCAAACAGAGAAGTTTAGTAACTTTCACCTAGAAAATGTGAAATTCCTATCACCTCCCCAGTCAGCTTTTGCTGAACCAATGGGGCTGTTAGTTCTGTAAAGAAGCCCCTTAGAGTCTGAGAATTATGTATGACTATAAGAAACTACCAAGGATCCTCTATTTTTATCCACATTTTATTGTCTCAGGCCAGAAACATCATAAAATTCTACTTAACAGATTAGGTACAGAGTGTTCTATAAAGTATGTGTGTGTGTGTATTTAAATGAAAAAGAATATAATGTTTTTGAAAATACATTAATAAATACAAAATAATTGGATTAATCCTAAGAGGAAAATAATAGACCCAAGAGGTTGTTTCAAAATAACTATGGCCTCTGAAATAAGGTTTGGCTCAAGTTTTGAAGGAGTCTTTCTACACAGAGAAACTCTAGATGATGAGTTCATGTCAGTCTTCAAATGCAAATGATTTCTTGCTTCTAGTCATGATCTTAAGTCAAGGATCTTGAAAAAGAACTTCTGGGAGATAAGCTCCTCCATACCTCCCATGTCCTAGGCTCTGTAGCAAATCCAGAGGAGCCCTTGAAAGATTTTTAAACATCTAGCTAAAAATGCCCTAGCTAATGGGCATGACAAACAATGGCGTCCAGTAGTACCAACTGGAATCATAGCCATGGCCGAGATGCAGAGTAAGATTTTTAGATTTTTGTAACTGAGAAGGGACACAAAGAAAAGGGCTTCAAAGGGGACTGGAAGGAAAACCTGGCCTGCTGAACCAGGCGCATAAGAATGAAGGTATGAAGTAACCTAGGTAACCAAGGACCAGTAGAAAGAGACCATCTATGACCAATAGGAGTTGGAGGTTGCTGTGAGCTAGGCTGACGCCAATGTGTGCTAGCCTGGCTGACAGAGTGAGACTCAGTCTCAAAAAAACAAAAACTAAAACTAATTAATACAGATTTCGCCTCATTTACTTGACTATTATTAACATTTATGTTCTATACTTGATAGATTTGACTTGTACTCTTGCAATAGGCTCCATAGGTGTGGTCCCACCATTAACCCTCCTTCAATCATACCTCCCCCTCCCCTCCCTTCCCCCTCCATTTCTCTCCTTCTTCCTGGGCTATAGTTGTGTTCTATCTTTTATAAGAAAGTGTGAGTAAATATAAATTGGTTTCATAGAAGTACTGAGTACATTGGATACTTTTTCTTCCATTCTTAAGAAGCGATGTTAATTAGTTTGTTGTAAGCACTCTAAATTGTTTAAAAAATCAACACCTTGTACCCCACATATGCATAATTGTATTCATGATCTCTGTGTATATGATTTATTTATTTTTTATTTTTTCTTTGAGACGGAGCCTCAAGCTATCCCCCTGGGTAGAGTGCCATGGCATCACAGCTCATAGCAACCTCCAACTCCTGGGCTCAAGCGAGTCTCCTGCTTCAGCCTCCCAAGCAGTTGGGACCACAGGTGCCCGCCACAACGCCTGGCCATTTTTTGGTTGTGGCCATCATTGTTGTTTGGCAGGCCCGGGCTGGGGATTCGAACCCGCCACCTTAGGTGTACGTGGCTGGCGCCTTAGCCGATTGAGCCACAGGCGCCGAGCCATGTGTATATGATTTAATTAAAAAAAAGAAAAGAAAAAGAAATGCATCCCTCTATTAAAAAAAAAATCAGAGAAACCAATGAAAGACTTGCAGCCAATTTCAAGTGGGCAGAGTGTTTCTATCCCTGCAGGCCTTTGCTTCTCCATCTCTCTCCCCTTCTCCTTCAGGAAAGGGACCCACTTCTGATTCTCTTTGGAAGTGCTCTAAATGTTCCTTCTTCTTCCTATAAGAAACTACCAAATCTCTCAGTTACCCAGAAACTTGTGTAGATTACTGTTGCTTTCTGTCCACGCTGCCTGTGCCAGCTCCCGTTTTATTTTCAGTTTCCACTCACTATTGCTCTCAGTTACCTCCATGCCTTGGCTGAACTTTCTACCTCAGCCGAGTAATCAATCCAACTAGGTCAACTATGTTCAGAGAATCGGGACCCCAGGCTCCCAACAGTAAACATTTATATAAAATTTGAAAAGCTCAAAGTTGAGAGCAGCACTATCTCATAGACCTTTTTGCAAAGATGGAAATGTTCTGTATCTGTGTTGCCCAACATATTAGCCACCTGCCATCCTAGTGGCTGCTGCACCCTTCCCAGTGGCTAGGGGGAATGGGAACTGAATTTCACATAATCTTAATTAATTTAAATGCCCCCCAATAGCTATAGGCTACTATATTGGAGGAGCCTTTCTAGAGCGTTTCTCTTCCATAAATACGGAATCTGTGATGAATTGTATGTAGAGAGAAACATCTAAGGAAACAGACCATCCCCTCTTTTTACTCTTGTCCTTATTCCACTAAAAGGAAAGTTCAAACAAAAACCTCAGTTTCCTATTCCTTCTTTAACCAATCACTACAGATTTGGTGGCTTAAAACAATGCAAATGTACTACCACACAGTTCTGAAGTTCAGAAGTCCGGCATAGATCAGGCAGGCTACACTCCTTCTAGAGGCTCTCACAGCAAATCCGTCGACTTTTTCACCTTCTAGAGGTTGGCCACAGTCCTTGGCTCATGGCTCTTTCTTCCATCTTCCACATAAGCAATGTAGCTTCTCCAAATCCCTCTCTGACTGTGTCCATCATCACATCTCCTTCTTGCCATCCCCTGTCTCCTTTCCATAAAGATCCTTGTGATTCCACTGAGTCCATCTGGATAATACAGGGTAATCATCCACCTCAAGATCCTTAACTGAATCCCATTTGCAAAGTTCCTTTTACCATGTAAGGTGACATAATCTCAGGCTTCAGGGATGCAGATGTGGCCGTCTTCGGGGTTGGGGTATCACTCAGCCTACTGGACCTTTGTTGCGGGTTAACTTGAAGTAAAGTCATTATATTTTAGTAGATTCATTGTAATGAAGGTACTCATCTTCTAGAAGGTACCCCTGGTTGGTAAGGCTTTGCCTCAGTTATCTCAGAGTGAACTGAGTTTTTCTAGTGATCTTTAGTCCAACCTGTGGTTCTCCAATTTCAGCCAGTATCAGAATCACCCAGGGCACTTGTGACAGATGTACTCGAGCTCAGAATGTCTGATTCTGTAGGTCTGGAGCTGTGACTTAAGTTGTTCATTTTTTGGCCTGGTGTGATTTATTAAGCCATATATACATAGATCATAAATACATTTATGCCTTTGTGGGATTCAATGTTTTGATTATTTGTACAAATTGGAGTGCTCACATCCTACTAACTAACATAGCTTTCACCTCATTTACTTAATCACAGTGTTAAGACATTTGTGTTCAACACTTGATAGATTTGACTTGTACCCTTGCAATATGCTCCATAGGTGTCTGTAAATTCAAAAAGGAAGAGCCTTATTTTCCTCCCTTTGAGTGAGGGCTAGACTTTGTGAATCATTTCTGACTATATTTGATGGAAGGGATGGTGTGTAATTTCAAAACAAGGTCCAAAAGGGCACCTCTTCCTTCCATACCCTCTTCTCCTGGATCTTGACCTTTGGGGAAGGCCAACTCTCATGTCTGGAGGACATTTTAGCAGCTTGGGGAGCTAACAAGTCATCTCACCAACACCCAGTACACATTTCCTAGCTGCTCATTTGTATGACCTTGGAAGCTGATCTTCCAGCCCCAATGGAACTTTCAGACAATATGGGTGACATCTTCACTGCAACCTCATGGGACTACAAGCTGCGATCTCCTAGGTAAGTTGTCCCTAAATTCCTGACCCACAGAGACTGTGAAGTATAATAAATATGTATAGGTGTTTAAAGCCACTAAGTCTGGGGATAACTTATTACACAGCAATAGATAATACACCAGGTGACACTGATGCCATTGGTCTGAGGACCATAGTTTGAGAACCACTTGTCTACCCTACATATCATGGAAGAAAAAGAAATTCCTCTTCTCTGCTCTACATTCTCCAGGAAATCAAAGGAGAGCATGTGTTCCCAGATCTACATAAACTTACTGCACATCCATTTTCTCTTTTTTGCAGGCATATTCAGTTACCACCAGTTGCTCTTTTGTGGAAATATTTTTACTGGGAAGAATAACAACAATATGTCAAATGATAGCTGGACTCCAGAAGCCCTTTCTGCCTACTCAGTCATAAAAACTGTTCTGCACATGGACGAAGAACCAGACGGGTTTAGGGAGAAGAGGAAATGATTAAAAGACTAGACTGCCATTCTCCCTCATCTCCCACCCTCTGAAATTGGGAGATGACCAAGAGGAAGAACGAAAATAAAGACAAGTTCAAAAAGGCACCTCAGCTTCCATGCCCTCTTCTCTTAGATCTTGCCCTTGTGATTCCACTGGGTCCGTCTGGATAATCCAGGATAATCTCCCACCTCAAGATCCTTATCTTCTCTTGACAAGAGAAGAAAACACAGCCCGTAGGAGCCAGGAGAGCAAAGGAGGCGTCCAGCTGTTAGATAACAAGAAACTGGAGCTCCCCTCATGGTGGTGGAGAGGCTGGTTCCTTGGGCAGCTGCAGAGCAAATGGGGAGTTTACATTATCTGAGATGTCGCTGAGCATTGAGGAACATATTTCCTGTCTGGTTCTCCCCTAAGATTAGTGAACTCTTCAGCAAAGATGCTTTTCCCCGGGGGTTCTCATTTTTGTTGTTGTTGTTGTTGTTTACTTTGCCAGTTGGCAGATGGCAGGGAGACCAAATACGGTTCCAAGAGCGAGGGAAGGGAAGTGGTGGTGAATATAGCACAGAACCAGGTGCCGAGGAAGAGCAGGATGCTGGGTGTGTGGCGTCGTCTGTCTCCAATTTGGGCGGTGCCAAGAAAACTTGGCCAAGCATACCCACATGGTTGGGCTGCCATTACAGTTGATGGGGTTTCTCTGGTTTTCCCGTTTAAAGGATGACATATGATTCCACTTACATGACAATCTTATAAAGGTAAAACAAACCTAGAGTGACAGAAAGCAGAGAAGTGGTTGCCTGGGGCTAATTTTGGTGGAAGAGGTAACTGCCAAGGGGCATGTGGGAATTGGGGGTGATAGGAATGTTCTGCATTTTGATTGGGGTAGCAGTTACACAGGTTTATACGTTGGTTAAATTCATTGGACTGAACACTTAGAAGAGGCATGTTTTATTGTATATAAATTATATCTTGAGATTGCTGATCTTTTATAAAATATGACATCTGAGAAGCCCTCTGACAGGGTCGTTAATTACTGGTTTGGCAAAAACAAGAGTTATCTGGTAGTAGTGGGATTAGACTTGTTCCCTGTAGCCTGAGTTACTAGAACAAATTCACACACACTATAAGAAGCAACTTTCTACTCAAGGAATTTATTCATGAATAGTCTTGCTCTACCCTGCCCAGGATCTGTTTTGAAATTTGATCCGAGTTGTTTTTTTCTGCTGTCTTGGAAACCTCTCCAAGGTGTTGCCCTTGACCTGCTAACAGCAGAATCTCTGGTTCCATTTGAGCTGCGTGGTGAACTGCAAAATCTCAAAACAAGTTGGAGGGGAAAGTGAACTTTTTCTGAATGTCCTTTGCCCATGAGGAGCCTGAGGTGAAAAAGTTGACAAGGTAGATGGGAGATACCAGGTGCCAATTAGGATGCTTTAGGTAGGAAGGAATAGAAATTCTATCTCTAAATGGCTTAACAAATAAAAGATGTTCATCAGACCTTATAAATAGGAGTCCAGAGGTAAAATGGGCTTCAGGTTTGGATTGCTCAAGGCTCTGATTCCATTTTTTTGCAATTCCCTGGTCCTCTTCTCTTCTATAATTGGCCTGAGCCTTTAGCCTGCTTCTTTCCTGGTAGCTAATGACTGCAATTCATCTAGGCCTCATATCATATACTTTCTGTATAACACAGAGGAAAAGAAACCTTTTCTTACCCCAAGCACTAGAAGGAATTCTGAATTTCAGTCAGACTGAAACAATTTAAGCCACATATCTTCCCCTGAACTGATCAGTAGGATCATTCTGACTGGCATTCTACCAGTCAGAGCCCACCCAGGAGCATGGATGGGGCCAATCCACCAAACCAAATATGGTCGAGCCAGTGAGAGAGACATGGAATTGTTGCTAAGGAGGCCACCTTTAATGCCCCACTAGTACTCCTCAACCAAAGCAGTCAATGTTCTTTCTAGGTGGGGATTTCTCGTGCACATATTCATGAATATCTGTATTATCTTTGATGTTTATGTAAGATGCCCACATAAAAATCAAATAGTCACACAGCAACTCACATAAAGACTTACTATCAAATTTCCTCTGATCAATGGCATAAAACAGTAGAGCCCCAGATTCTCAGGGTATTTAAGAATATGCTTTTGGTTACTGTGAGCTCTACCCATGAGAATAAACATCTTCCTAAAGTTAACTCTAATAGGTCATAAGGTAAAAGAACAATACCAGATAACAAAATGAACCCAAGGAGAAAACCTGAGGCTCAGAGAAATTAATAGATTGGGTGATGATAATGGTAGTGGATGGAGTAGAATTAAAATTCAAATCTCTTCATTCCCTACTCTGGTTCTCTCTCCATAAAACACTTACTACTCTTAGTGAAATCGAAGGGAAATTCAGGGAAATTCATTTTCTGCCAACAGATGATGTGATGGTTAATTCTATGTATTGACTCAGCTGAGCTGCAGTGCTCAGATACATGGGCAGGCATTATTCTGGGTGTTCCTGCCAGGGTGTTTTTGGATGAGCTTTACATTTAAATTGGGGACTTTGAGTAAAGCAGAATGTCCTCCACAAAGTGGTGGGCCACATCTAATCAGGTGAAGGCTTGAATAGAAGAAGAGGTTGACTTGTGCAAACAGGAGGGAATTCTCAGCACACCTCCTCGGATTTCATCTGCAACACTGGCCCTTCTTTGTTTTCTAGGTGACCGGCTTTGGATTCAAACTGTAATTCTTTCCCAATTAGCTAGCCTACTATCTTCTGCATCAGAATTTGGACTTGCCAAGCCTCTATAATCATGTGAGCCAATTCCTTAAAAGAAATCTTTATATATATAAAAACACACATACATATATGTACGATATATACACACAAATATATATGCACACATATATACACACATATATACATATATATGTACACACACACATCCTGTCATTTCTGTTTTTCTGGAGAACTCTGACTAATACCAATGGTGATATTCTCAAATGTCCCATTGAAGGTGAAGTTATAATATCTTCAACAACTGGGTTGTTTTGGTTGTTATGGTTGCATAACAAACTACACCAAGACTCAGTGACTTAAAACAACAATTCTGTTATTATTTCTCATGACTCTTCAACCAAGCTGGGCTCAGCAGAGTAGTTGTTCTGCTCCTGGTCTTACCAGAGTTGTCCTGGTTATACCAGAGGGGTATATTCAGCTGACACTCTGCCAGTGGCAGGGCCCAGTTGGGAAGCTCGGATCGTTCGACTTCTCTCTATATATGGAGTCTCTGGGCCTCTCCTCTCCATCTGACCTCCCTGAGTGTCCTTACAAGTCATTTTTCCATGTGATCCCTCCACTGGGGGAAGTTCAGGGTATCCAAAAGTGAAAAAGCAGAATTTTTAAGGCTCTTTGAAGACTAATGTCCAGAATTGGTATTGCATAACTTCCATTGCAGTTTATTGCTTTAAACAAATCACAGGACCAGCCCAGATTCAGAAGAGTGTAGGAACCACCCAAGAGCATGAATACTGGAAGACGGAGTTTATCAAGGGCCTTATTCTATCAACCCCACAGCCTATGTGTGCTATTGTACAAACATATCCCTCAACTCTCTCACCACAGAAGAGAGGTTGAGACCCACTGATTTTAAAATGATGCTTTATGGTGGCCGATGGACAACTGGCGTGAGGGAATGAATTTCCTCTCTGAGCCACAGACTCAGTCTCATTACGCCCTGGTGGCACCGTGAATATTCTTTCTATTATGCTCTCTCATTAACCCTCATCAGCCTCTGTCGTCTTTGCCCATATCATTTTACTCTCCCTGCCCAGATGAATCTGTGACTCTTGTTACATGATTGATTATAACCAGATTCTCCCTGAAAATGGAGAATGGAGGGCTAAAGTAATTAGCCTCATCCTTCAGATAAGCTATTTCCCATAGCAGATATTAATGTCTTCATCTTATCACTCACATCTTCAGGTGAAAATCAGAGCTTTGGATAGTTTATCCCAAGACACCCTTAGTTCTCCATTTGGCTTCAGTACCCAGGATCACTTGCCTTGTGTCTGTAGAATTCTACGTAGTTTACAATTCCCAGGTAGACAAAGCAGTATTAAACCACCATGAGTGTCATCAGTGGTCCCTGAGAAGAGCATCAGAAGCTGTTGAAGGCCAGGAGAGGGCCAGACAGATGGTGTAGGCAACACACAGACCCTCCGGGAAGCTGGGCAAGACATGTGTGCTCAACCAGAACCTGCTCCAGGACTGATCCAAAAGCTTCCCCAGACTTGGGTACTGGGGTATATGTACCTCTGAGAGCCTAAGCAGGAAAGTTGGGCCCGACTGAGTGAATGGAACCCAACTAAGGAGAGAAGTGAAGGCCTTTTCTGAACCCAGGTGTCTGAGACCACGCCCCGGCCAGGACCTCCATGCTCTCACTTCTCCCCACAGACACCCAGGAGACCCACCCCTCATCAGGGCTGGAAAACTGTGCTCAGGACAAGTGAATGACACCAGAGAATAGAAGCCACTCCAAGGCAGGGAATTTTGTCTGTTTTTCTCACCGGTGGAATCAAGCTTCTAGAAAACGTAGTTCTAGGCATGTGATACAGACTTAAAGTATCACAAGAATGGAGAAGCAAGTAGCCAATGTACTCAATACTAATATGAAGCCAGGAGACGATCTGATGCCCGCCCACATAGGAGAAAAACTCATTTCAATTCAAGTTGGGGGGAGGGGGAATGAAACAGGGGGAGAAGGGAGAGAGGGTGTGGTGTTCCCACTGAACGGGCACTGTGTGGGGGTGCTTGTTTGGCACGCCTTTTGAGTGCGGGGTCCTAAGTACACGATGCACTCTATCTGACAAATTCAAATATTTTGACCCAGTTGTTTGTACCCTCACATTAATCTGAAATTAAATAAGTAAACCAATAAATAAATAAATAAAATAAAAGAGAAGTTATTCACTGAGTGCAGTCAAGAGTCACAACATAAAGGCCAAGCCCCCTACGGCCACATATTGGTCATGCGATTTGGAATTCAGACCTTTCCTTTTTGAAGGCCTGATAGTAAAGTCATTTTTTAAAGAATGTCATTTTAAACATAGCGTGACTGGTCAATGAACCTGGCTTCTGCTTTACCTGAGAGAAAGCAAGGGACAGAAGGTGACAGAAAGCTGGCCTGATTTGGCCCAGCTGGGCTGAGAGGACCCTACTACCTTCCCCAACCAGCTCCACCAGTTAACCCCCCATCATTCACTTCATTCAGTCTTCAATGATGCCACCCCTTCTTTCATGAGATTGAACTCTTGGGCCTCACTTAATACGTCCCATGGGGTTCTCCATGTTACCCTGCGCCACGGATGTTAAATTTCCTTGGAAACAATATTACAAATACTGCATTCACTCAGGACAAAGCTCAGTGACTCTCAGACGCTTTCCAGAGCTTCTGCCCACAGCCCCACAGGTCAGCTCCGACCTCACCTACTTAGCTACGTCCCCATCAGTGACAGCAAGTGTAAAATCAGCTTGACACAATTAACACCCAAGAGCAGCAGAGAGGGTTTCTCCCACATCGGTGTTTTATTCCAAGGTCTGTCCAGTGAGTTTGTTTTGCTCCCTAGATAAATGAGGAGCCGGAGGGTGTTTTTCTTACTGTGAATTCTTGGCATTTGTTGAGGCTTCTCCATAAGCAGAGTGAACGTTGCCAGTCCTCTCTGGCGCTGCTTAGGGCTGTTTAATAAGTAAGAGAATCACACAGCAGAAGTCACCTCATGTGGGGTCTTCAGACTCGGTGGGCAGTGAAACCCTCCTTTGGAATACAAGTTTGCTCCGAAATCTTTTTGCAAAGGGACTCATCAGCTGATGGAATTCCACGCTGGGGCCAGGAGCGGTGTTTCTGCCTCAGCAGTCAGCATGCTCCGTGGGGCCCTGCGCCAGCCCAGACCCGCTTCCTTTTCACCCAGGGCACCCGAAACACCTGTCTGGGACAAGTCACTGGGAAGATTGCTCTTCACTGGGGCCCTCTGGGCAAGCTGGGCAAGTGCATACACGCAAATGATCACACCACACCAGGGTTATTTATTAAATGAATAGCTTTCGTGTAAAATCTGAACTCCAGGACTGAGCGCCCCATGCTCCAAGCCCATTCTAGTTTAGAAGCAAAGACCTGTGACAGGGGCCCAAGCTCTCCCCAGCCTCCACGTACTACCTCTGAGTGAAACTTTGTTCTTTGAATGTGTTTTCTAATGGCAGACACACACATGCATACATACACACACAAAACCTTGGGTTCCAATATTTTTATTTACAGGAGATAGATTAGAGCCAAGCTTGGCAAAAATGATACCCCAAAAGTCAAGAGAGTGGCTCTTTGAGCACCAGAGGCCTGTGTCGCCCTGACAGCGTCTTTGCAATTGGAGAGAGCTCAGCTCCTTTCTGGCACCAGCCTGCATCTCTACCTGGGTGGGGGCGTCCTTTTCAGGCAAGGAAAGGGATGCAAAGGGGACGAACCCCTGGCTCTGCTGCAGGGGCAAAGGCTTTGACACAAAACACTGCAAAAATGCCTCCTTCCCCCAAATTGCCATTTCAAGAGTCTTTTCTTTTCCTTTGCCATCACCTTTTTCCTTAGCTGAAACCACATTAGGAAAGTTGACCCTATACAGCCCTGGCTGGTTCTTACCCACCCCTCCTGTCAGCTCCTCTCTCCTCTCAGCCCATGGCCTGGGGCCAAGGCCTGAAATGGGAAGCTCCCTCCCTTCTGCCTGCTCCTTTACCCTCCCTTCCCTCCTTGTGTTCTCCCCTCCCCATCCCCCCACCTTCCCTCTCCCCACCCTCCACTATCCCTCTCCCCTTCCTGGGCTCTCTCCCCTTTGCACCCTTCCCCTTTCCTCCCACTGTTCTCCTCCACCTCCTCACCTCTACTCTCCACCCTGTACTCTTCCTCTCACCTCCCTGCACTCTCCCGCTCTCCTCCTGTGCTCTCCCTCTCTCTTCCCTGCACCTTCTCCTCTCCTCCCTGTATCCTCCTCCTCTCCTTGCACCTCTCCCTCCCCTCCCTGTGTTCTCCTCCACCCATCCCTGCATGCTCCTCCTCCCCTCCTTGTGCTCTTCCCTTTCCATCCCTATGCCTTCCCCATTCCCTCCCTGCACTCTCCCACTTCCCTCCCTGTACCCTCCCTCTTCCCCTGCCTATACCCTTTCCCTTCCCCTCCTGTGCTCTCCCCATTCCTTGAACCTTTCCCTCCCTTCCCTGTGCTCTCCTCCCTTCCCTGTGTTCTCTCCTCCCCTCCTCTCCCTGCATTCTCTCCCTTCCCCTCCCGTGCTCTCCTCCCACTCCTTGCACCTCTCTGTTCCCTCCCTATGCCCTATCCCTCCCCCTCCCATGTACTCCTCCTTTCCTTGCAGCCCTTTGCTTCCCTCCCTGTGCTCTCCCCATTCCCTGCACCTCTCCCTCCCCTCCCTGTGCTCTCCCCCTTCCCTGCACCTCTCCCTCCCTGCACCCTCTCCCGCCCGTCCCTCGGCTCTCCCCACATCCCTGCACCACGGCCGCCCCGCCATGTGCCGGCCCCACGCCACCCAGCACACTCACCCAACACCATACG
>CAUYQV010144135.1:0-25228 GCA_963574575.1 Galagoides demidoff
GTACACGTACACTTTTGATTGGTGGTTGATGATTTCATTAGTAAAGGAGGATTTGGATTTGTACAGGTGAGGGGTGGGGGATTTCTTAACCGGGGCTAGAGGTGGTGTAGCCTAATTAGGTAGTTGAAGGAGAATACCTGAATTTCAAAGAAATAGAAACTTATTGCCTATTATGGCAGCTGTCTGCCTAAGGTGGCAGTCGGGACTTATTGCCTGATATGGTAACTTGTTGCCTGAGCTGGCTTACTCAGTGGCTCAGTAATTTGTGCAGCCAGGGATGGGGGAGGCAGCAGGGAGTGGCCCTGCAGGTTTACCTGGTGGTTGGGGTGGAGGGAGGTGGAGGAGCTAGGAACAGAGCTTATGTAGTAAATAACAAAATGGCGCTGGTCTGGCCCTTACACCTGTAGTCCCAGCTACTTGGAAGGCTGAGGCAAGAGAATTGCCTAAACCCAGGAGTTGGAGGTTGCTGTGAGCTATGAGGTCAGAGTACCCTACCAAGGGCGATAGAGAGACTCTGTCTCTAAAAAAAAAAAAAAAAGAAAAATTTAAAAAAATGATAATAATAATGCCCTATTGTAATTAACTTAGGATATTTTCTGTTTTTTGCAATCAATCAATATCAACTGGTTCAGGAGCTTTCTTGCCTATGCATTTTGATGTCAATACCCAGTTGGACTAGATTTCTTTATAGTTGGTTCTGTTTTGTTAAATTGCCTGAATATTGCCTAGAGCTACAAATCTATGGCTCAGAAGATTCTTTTATATTTGTAGTAAATAGTTATTTTTGATTTCCTTTAACAGTTGTTGTGACATGCAAATTAATTCACAGCTGTCATTTTTTAGGTACAGTTCTCAAGTTAAACCTCTTTCTGATGTGCCTTTTATTATGTCAAAGAGAACTTTAATTTGTTTCTAGTATGTTATCTCTTTTAAGTTGTAGGAACTGTGTGAGTCTGCTGCAATTCATTTGTTTTATTCGTTCCATTCATTTGAGAACAATTTAATTTATTTGTAAAAGGGGCAAAAATCTCATAATGTATCAGTTTTCCTCAATCCCTTTTCTTTTCCACCATCTGAAAATGAAAAATTTTTTCCTACTCAAATTATTTTCTTTCCCTTTACATATGATGCTGATGAGAACTATCAATGAACCAGGAATGGGGATAGGGCTTTTTCAAAAAGGATTGGGAGGTACTGCAGAATTAAAAATGTGAAAGAAAAAAATTAAAAAAATATATAATGCTACCACAAAAGGGAGTACAGGAGGGGAATGACACAGTGAGAGTGTTGTAAAGTTGAGAATATTGGGCATGTTTTTCCCCCTCATAAAATGAAAAGTGAAGAATGGAGAGAACAATTTTGGGCAGTTGACATGAAAGTTGGAAATGGAAAAAAATGAGAGAAGACAAATTTTAAGATATGAAATAGTTTTTCTTTTTGTTAGGTCAAATCTTTTTTGATTAACTTGAAGAGTCAGAAACGGAATTCCTTTTGTTTGTGTGAATAATGCACTGTTATGAGACTGGGCCATAAGGAATCCCACTTCCATTCCAATAACATATTTATACAAAGACGGGGTAATGGCCAGTGGAGATATAAGTCATTTTCTCTAAATTAGGATGCCAGTGCCAGAGTTCTTTTTGGATATAAGGAAATAAGCTCTGGACATGTTCTGGAAGAAGAGGGCAAAAG
Organism: Galagoides demidoff; assembly: GCA_963574575.1. Taxonomy (NCBI): domain Eukaryota; kingdom Metazoa; phylum Chordata; class Mammalia; order Primates; family Galagidae; genus Galagoides; species Galagoides demidoff. The sequence goes on from CAUYQV010144135.1 coordinate 1,693, forward strand.
AAATAGCTAATGTTTATCATAAGAATATTATGGGCATGTGACTTTTTTTTTTTTTTTGAGACAGAGTCTCATTCTGTTATGCTGAGTAGACCGCTGTAGCATCATAGCTCACAGCAACCTCAAAGAGGTTGGGCTCAAGAGTTCCTCTTGACTCAGCCTCCCAAGTAGCTGGGACTACAGAACCTGCTGCAATACCTGGCTAGTTTTTTCCTATTTTTAGTAGAGACATGGGCTCACTCTTCCTCTGATTGGACTCCAGCTCCTGAGCTCAGGCGATCTATCTGCCGTGGCCGCCCAGAGTGCTAGAATTACAGAAATGAGCCTTTGGCCCCAGCTAGGCACTTCTGACAGGGTTCCCAAGAGATTACAGATCCAAGGAGTTGGAGACTGGGCCAAACAACAGGATGAGACTTAAAGACAAAATACAGCCACTGAAAAATCCCCACTGACAGAGATGGCTTTTAAATTTATAAACAGTGATGTGTTTATAACTAAAATATTAGATTTAGGACTGTTTGCTCTACTCGTCATGCTGTGACAACATCTTTCATCTTCTCCAACACTGCCCTGTAGGACTCATAATTTGTGAGACATTTGGGTTCACATAGAAAATAATAGGAGGCTACTAGGAATGAGATTGAGATTTTTAAAGTGTCTTTAAATAAGAGTAAGTAGGAATAATAAGATTATAATTCCCTAAAAATCTTGGGAAGAGCATTACTGATTAGGGTCATAAATTTTGGATGCATGACCCTATAAATGTGGAAGCAGACATGTATGTAGGTTACAAGACTAACACAGTTTTTGTCATATCATAATGGCTGTAGAATTCAGGAGTCCTCAAACTTTTTAAACAGGGGGCCAGTTCACTGTCCCTCAGACCATTAGAGGGCCGGACTGAGGGCCTGGACTGAACTGGTTGCTAAGCAGGACAGGCAGTGGCTGCAAACACACCCAGCGGGCGGATAAATGTCCTACATGGGCCGCAGTTTGAGGACGCCTGCTTGAGTGTAGATGGTTTCATTTTTTGACTGGTGTGAAAATCCTCCACTGTCAAGAAAGAATTTGCAAAGGCATCCTTTCTATCTGGAATGAGGAGATAATTGAGTTTAAACAAAAAAATGTTACACTTCTAACAGCAAAGTTGGCAAAATTACAAGACATCTAATTTAAGGGGGTAGCTGGGCTCCCAGGGAAATCCAAGACTAAATACCTGAACAATGTAGGAAGGGCCGTGGAGTCCAAGGGGCCGCTAGGTCAGTGCAGCTGCAGGCAATTTGCTGGAGACTGGTAGTGTGGTCCGTGGGCTCTAGGCGCTGAATGCTAATCTGGGTCTATCCCTTCCAACAGCTTTTGCCATTCATCATTTTCGCATCCAGATGGCTCCTATTGTCTTTCAATTCCTTTTTGTGCACAGTAGCTGCTCTTAAATCATGGTATATTAGTGTTGGAAGCAATTTTATTATTCATATAGTAGTCCAATTACCACTCTTTATAGAAGAGGAAACGGAAACCCAAAAGCGGGGTGGATATCATGGTTGTCAAAACTACCCAGTTACTTTGTGTCACAGCTGAGACAAGAACATTTTTTAATCTCTTGAATTTCAGCCTAGTGCTCATTCCGGTTCACCAGAATTTGATCATTTTAGGGGAAACATAGATAGCACAGGATTTGGAGTCCAATGATCACGAATTTAAATCTTGTCTTTGTTAATATGAGACCAATTGCATGCTCAAAGAAACATATAAAACACAAAAATAGTCTAGCAAGGGGAAGGGGTGAGGTGGGAGTAGGGAGGAGGAAGGAGGCAGGCGATTGGTGGCAAGAATGAGGGGATTTGGGGGGATCTCACATAATCATTACAATTGGAGGGTAGTCAGCACACCCATTGGGTGAAGGACTCTTCCACAACTTGAACTTTACCTTGAAAGTGAGAACATTGTAACCTAAAAATCTGTGCTCTCATATTAATTTGAAATAAAAAAAAGAAAGAAAAAAAGAAAAAAATATCTTTGTTATATAATAGCTATGAGATTTTGAGCAGTTAATCTGTTTTCTCATTTGTAAAATGAAGATGTAATGAAAACTCTATCAGAGGCTGTCAAGACAATAAATTGATACTCGTATTTAAAGTGCTTACCATAGTGTTGAGTGCATAGTACGTGCTCAGTTAATTAGCTTTTATCATTATGGCTCTAAATCTTTTCGCATTTGAACATGAAGGATGTTTTCTTTTAAGGCACCAGGGCCAAAGATGTTTTGTTAATAAGCATCTACACAGGCAAACTTGACATTATATATGCTAATTTTTTATTTCCGTAATTAAGACTTGCCAGCCTACTGGTTGTAAATGTCTTTCTATAGCTAATATTTTCCAGACAGGAGGGAGAATGAAAATATTTCAATTTGTAAATACTGTGCTCCCTGTTAATATCTGGCACACATGGATTGGTAATGGTAATCAGTAGATCCGGTCACCAATTTAGGGTAACGCATGTAAAGAAGATTTCTAAAATTGATAATACTGTGTATATTTGAAGTCAAGTTTTATTTTTGAAGATTATAAAATTGGCCTCAAAATAAAACAACACTCAATCTTTCTACAAGTTCTCAGGATAGTTGGTGTACGCACAAGCTTTCACATTTTTAGAGGTGGAGTTCACACACAGAAATGAAACAGCAGTCAAAAGATAATAAGCACCTCATAGTTCTTGCTTAAACTCATGTACTGTTTGGCAGTTGACAATAAAAATGTGGAATCTTAGAAAATGATTAGTATCTAGAACGTAATGGAAAATACATACATTTAGAAAAACCCAACAATATAGCAATGGTCTTTGAGATGCTGACATTAACTGTCTACTGAGAAGAGGCTTTTTCATGAAATTATAAAATCTTTACTATTAACACAGAAGTTCGATTTTCATGACAATGAAAGCCTAAGGCGGAGTTTCCCACGGACTGACGTAGAGGAGTTATATTAGGAAGAGGTTTTTATGAGGCAAATGCCCTGGTTGTACCCTAAAGTTTCTATTTCATAAAGTCTAGGGTAGGGCTCAGGATTTTGCATGTTTAAAGTTTCTTATGATTCTTGGGCACTCTAAATTTGAAAATCAGTGGTCTAATGGAAGCCTTAGTTTGGAATTTTGTTACCTCAAACAAAAATATGACATGTCATAAGGAAACCTAAAATCCAAAATCCGAGAACTAAAAAGGACTACTTAATGATTATATGTACTACTTAAATTTTTTTTTGAGACAGAGTCTCAAACTGTCACCCTGGGTAGAATACTATGGCGTCACAGCTCACAGCAACCTCCAACTCCTGGGCTTAAGCGATTCTCTTGCCTTAGCCTCCCTCTTGACTACAGCTGCCTGGCACAACACCTGACTATTTTTTGGTTGTAGTTGTTATTGTTGTTTGGCAGGCCCAGGCTGGATTCGAACCCTCCAGCCCTGGTGTATCTGACTGGCTCCTTAGCGGCTTGAGCTACAGGCGCTGAGCTCTACTTAAAGATTTCTTGTTTTAGGCTCAGCGCCTGTGGCTCAATCGGCTAAGGTGCCAGCCACGTACACCTAAGGTGGTGGGTTCGAATCCCCAGCCCGGGCCGCCAAACAACAATGATGGCTGCAACCTAAAAATGGCCGGGCGTTGTGGCGGGCGCCTGTGGTCCCAGCTACTTGGGAGGTGGAGGCAGGAGACTTGCTTGAGCCCAGGAGTTGGAGGTTGCTATGAGCTGTGATGCCATGGCACTCTACCCAGGGGGATAGCTTGAGGCGCCGTCTCAAAAAAAAAAAAAAAGAAATATAAAATAAGATATTACTAAAAACCGTAGTCACCCTACTATTCAATAGAATGTTGTAATTTAGTCTTCATTTTTAAAATTATATTTGAAAATAAGAAAATATTTCTAAGATTTTTTATGATTATAAAGGGCTTTGAAATTCACAGAAATCATTTTGGATAACTAAATTATACATTTTTTCATGTTTATTATAAATTTAACAATCTCTGAAACTACAGAGCTTCTCTGGAAAGAAATATGTAGGTTCAAAATTAAAATTTTTTTTTTTTTTGAGACAGTTTCTTTATCACCCTCAGTAGACTGCCAAAATTATAGCTCACATCAACCTCAAACTCTCGGGCTCAAGTGATTCTCTTCCCTCAGCCTTTTGAGTAGCTGGGTCTACAGGTGCCCACCACAATGCCAAGGTATTTTTAGAGAGGGGCTCTTCCTCTTGCTTAGACTGATCTTGAACTCCTGGGCTCATGCGATCCGCCCGCCTCAGCCTTCAGAGTGGTAGGATTACAGGCCCCTGTTCCCGGGAAAAACTGAAATAACTTTTAACAAAATTTTTGTAATGGGTAAATTAACATACAAGAAAATATTTTCCCCTTTAACATTTGATTTTATTTAAATTCAAATTACTTACTCATCTTTCCATGTAAAATTAATATTTTTGCAATATATTTAGATCAACTTATATATCCTCCAACATAACAATAAAATATTGCACTTTAAATATAAAAGTCATTGCCAAATTCCTTTAAAAGGCAATCAATTAAGAATTTTTGCACTATAATCACAAATGAAGCAGTAATATTGTAACTTGTGAACTAAATTCTGAGTTAGATTCTCAAGGATTGCGGGAGACGCCATGAGCAGAGGTAGAGGTGGACACACACAAAGTGAAGTTACAAAGTGACAGTATCATCACTGTAGCAGCAAGTGACACCCATTAGAGGAAAAGCAGCACAGATTAGGAAGAGGAAGAGCAGGGCCAGATTATAAAAGGCTTTGAAATTCACAGAAAGCATTTTCGATTTGATGCACTAGCTCTTAGGTGAGTGATATCATGTGAATTTGGTTTAGTAAAATTAGGCTCACGCGAATTTGGTCTAGTAAAATTAGGCCGATGACACTATGCAAATCATTAGGAAAAGAAAGGTAATTGAAGGGGAATAAGGAATCGTATGTAGCTCCTAAAATAGTAGACTAAAATAAAAGGTGTCTTCCCAATACAAACTCTAAGTTATTTTTCTAGTAATTGTACTGAATTTCCCTGACTCTATTTCTCTTCCACTGATTTCTTATGAATAATGAGATATATTGATAAAATAAATCCCAAGGAGGATTTAAAATTCATTCTATGACTAAGAAAAAGAAGAAACAAATGACTTTGAGAGGATCTAGTAATTAGCATAAAAACAGCACGGGAAAACAAATTTTCTAAAACAAGCAAAAGAAGAGGGAAAGTTTTCTAAATTTATATTCTTATCAATGTGTTCTTAGAAAAATTATTGTAGTAATGCATGAATTGATAAAAATGGGTAAAAATTGTACTGATATACATATGCAGTTGATCTCAGTAACCGAAGTAGTTATAACCTATAACGTTGCCACAAACACTGAATATCCAATAGAGAACTGTTACTCTTAGAAGAAAGACTTATTAGGTTCCTATGAGCTTCTAGTCACATTTCCCTGAACCATCAACACATAACCTTGTTTTACGTGTTTCTATTTAAGGACACCTTATTTAGCATTATTGATTCATCAACATTAAACTCACAGCCAACAGCCCTGTAAGTCAGGCCTGATGAAGATCACCTAACACACACACAGCTGATGCTTGAATAACACAAGTTTGAACTGCACAGGTCCAATCATACATGATTTTTTTTCCACTAAAATGCAAATCAAAAATACAGCATTTGCAGGCAAACCTGCGTATAAGGAGAAACAACTTTTCCTATATTCAAATTCCTCAGGGCCAACTGCAGGATTTTCTGAGTATCCATGGGTGTGCAGGATCCAATCTCTCATGTATACCAAGGGACGGATGTATTTTCTCCACGAAACACAACAATGCCTTCTGGCACTCAGGAATACTTGATACTTTAGACAGCACACTTTGAATTTGTCATTTACACAGCAAAGTTACCAAAACTTCCACCACAAAAATATAACATCATGGCATTAGAACTGTGAAAAGAACACCTGCTTATAGTATGAGAACTAACATAAGAATGCTAGCTTGCCTTGTTTGACCTAAGCCATGACTCCATTTTTTGTCCCTCTGAATATGACTGTGAATTACAGTAAACTCTTGAGTTTTAATTTTGGGGTTACAAATAAATTGTAGAGATCTGGCAAATTTGCAAGCCTGGAACTCATGAATAATGAGGATCAACTATATTTTAAAAAACAAAACTTACATGGGCTGAATTTTAATTTCCTTTCTTTAAATAATTAGCTGTACAAGCAAGAGCAAGACACAAAATTTCCTATCTGAAAATGTGAACGCCTCTACAAGTTTATCAACGATTGCAGCTCGAATTCCCAGATGTACAATTTATAATTCCCTGTAATCAGATCTTCAACCATGTTCAACAACGTCAGAGTTCTCTGGTGCAGAATCCCAAAGTCTAAAATTAGATTTGGTAAATTTTATGCATATCAAAAAATAAGAAACTGAAAGTATGCTCCCAGAGTAGATTTGAGAAATTAGTCAAAAATCCTAATTTTCCAAACAACAGAATTTGAAAATCAATGTCTATTAGAGATAATTCAGCATATATATTTAGGTCACAAGCAAAGAAAAAATGGCATGCATTCTAAATTAACTAGCAGTGGAATTAAATTTAAAAACTGTCACACTGATATATAGATTTGTCTTGCCATCAGTTTGCTGGACATATTATTCTGACATACATAAAAATTATGAATTACCTGTGAATTCCAAGTAATGTTAGCCAAATTGGTATCAATGAAAAAGTGTACTAAAAAGTAATATATACATACACACACACTCACACACATATAGAATTCTAAATATCCTACGATATTTAACTGATTGCTTTTATGAAACAGAAACAGATTCATGAACTAGATCTTAGAAATGTTTTATTTTTTTGGACTAAGCATTAGATTTTTTTTGTATTAAATAGTTGAGAAAACTAATAAACTGCTGCTTTTCCTGTATATAAGATTTACATTTATTTTGGTTTCATTGAATGGTCATGGTATAAATAATTTATTAATTATAAATTATTTTATTATTTATTATTTTTTTAAATGTAAAAACTATTTTTTTCTATAAAAAGTAGAAAAATTAATCAGGCATGGTGGCATGTGGTTATAGTTTTAGCTATTTGGGAAGCTATCTCTTGAGCCCTGGAGATGAAGGTTGCTGTGAGCTATGATGAGGCCATTGCACTTTAGCCCAGAAAACAAAGTGAGACCCTGTCTCAGACATAAAAAAAAAAAAAAAAAAAAAGAAGAAGAAGAAGAAGAAAATTCGATCTGCAACAATATCACTACTAACAACAACAACGGGAAATGACATACAGATCTACTAATAAGAAAAATGGGAATTTTTTAAAGGGGGCAAGGGTACAACATCTTCCTTAATTAGGCTTCAACTTCAGTCTCTGTAGCATCAATTCAACTACAAATGTTTGTTAATGCGTAGCTAGAATGAGATTTTACATATTTCATTTTTAAAAATGAAATGTCTCTTCACACAGATAGATAGTGCCAAATACTATTATTAATCCCGGGGAATATAATATTTTGGTGGCATATCCATCACTTGCTAGGCATTTATCGAATTCTAATGAATTTTCTGTTAATATTTACTTTTAGCTTGCCATTATATCACAGATTAATCACTGCCAACTGAAGATTAGGCAGAAGCTGCTCAATTGTACAGATAAATGGATCTTGAAATATGGAACTCTCTCTTGAACTGCAGTGAAGGGCTGAAATACGCTGCTGGATCTACAGTTTGAAAGGCCTAAAATAAATCGGCTGCAAATTTGTGTGGGAATGGAAATAGTCTTGTTTCAGTTTTTGATAGCACAGGAAAGTCTATATAACTCGGAAACTTATTTGAATGACTTGACTAAAGCTTAAGCTTCACATTTAAGTGTTAGTAGCCCTGTAATTTCAGGTTGAATTAATTGCAAAAATTATCAAGTCTACAGAAAAAGCTAATTTTCACAGCCATTTAGTGCCAGTAACGATGGGTTAGCCGAGAGCCACTCTCATTCAGGAAAAAAATAAATTTTGGTCTGGGCTCAAGTAAATCACAATAAAATTTATTACTGCTAAGTTACTAAACTGCTACGTGTTAGGGCAAATCAGGATATTAAACTTCTATTTCTGACAAAAATTCACATGATTAAGTCTACGAGAGTGAATGAAATTTACTGTTGACACCATTGGTTCAATAACATGGTAGATCCAAATATACTCCATAAGACACTTGGTGATTAATATCACTGTGCATAAACACAGATTTTTTTTTTTTTTTTGGCCGGGGCCGGGTTTAAACCCGCCACCTCTGGCATATAGGGCCGGCGCCCTACTACTTTGAGCCACAGGCGCTGCCCATAAACATAGATTTTTAAACACTTTTCATCTTCACAAGCTTGGTAAACTTCTGCAACTACACAAAGTAGTAGGTTCCTAATATTGTTTATCTTTCCCATCATCTGTTACCACTCATCTTTCTAGATTTTACTTAAAGTTGTTCTGAGTCAGTGTTTTCCCAGCTTCTTTGTAAATATTTTCACCTGTAATTGTTCTCTGCAGGCTATTCATAGGAGTTTATTCTTCAGTCACGTTAATTCTCTGAACAAACAACTTGGCATTAACTCCCTGAATAAAGTTTACTTTCTCCGGATATGTGGTAATTTAGTCACCACTGGGAAATGACTTGCCTTGCTTGGCTAACGAATTAGCTACTCAGAACTCACTCTGGCTGCAGCCTTACTTCATTTTTTACTTTTGTAACTAAAATGCTTTACACTTTTTCTGACCGTTGCTTTGCGGTTTGTTGGGAATGCTGGGATAAGTGTGTAATCTGGTAATGTTGATGTTTATGCTTCTAGTGCAGTTACAGTGTTACTGCATAATAACACAATAGAATAATTATCCACACTGCACACTTCCTTAAAATTGTAACTTTAGAAGCTCACATGTTTCTTCTTTTCCTGCTTTGACATGACAGATATGTACTGGTGATAACAAATAAGTACAATGCTGTGGCAAACATGCCCAGTTCTTACAGTGTCACCGGGATTGAGAAGCAACATGAGGTGATGAGATGGCCACATGCGATCTGCCCCTACCCACCCCCACATGGTGGTGTGACACAGTCGCAGACCATGCAGCATGGCTGTGTTCTAATATGGATTTATTCATGAGCACTGAATTTCATGTAATTTTCATATTCCTTGGTACACCATTCTTTTTTGATTTCTTTCAACCACTTAAAAGATTTTAGGCTAGTTTGTAGGCTAGATAAACTCAAGCGGTGGGCTACAGCTGGCTCACAGATCACAGTGTACCAACCCCTATATTTGAGTATGGGTAAAACAGAGTTCTCAAAATATAATCAGGAAGGTTTTCTATGAAAGTTTAATTAGCTGAACCACGATGGGAAGCAAGATCAGCTGCTTCCTGAATGGTCACTATAAGTGACACTGCAGGAAGACCTTTAACCTATGTTTGTGCTCTTTTTTTTTGAGACGGAGCCTCAAGCTGTCCCCCGGGTAGAGTGCCATGGCATCACAGCTCATAGCAACCTCCAACTCCTGGGCTCAAGCGAGTCTCCTGCCTCCGCCTCCCAAGTAGCTGGGACCACAGGTGCCCGCCACAACGCCTGGCCATTTTTTGGTTGCAGCCACCGTTGTTGTTTGGCGGGCCTGGGCTGGGGATTTGAACCCGCCACCTTAGGTGTACATGGCTGGTGCCTTAGCCGATTGAGCCACAGGCACGGAGCCTATGTTTGTGTTCTTAGAGTTCACGTGAACCAATATAAATCCATCAGAAAAAGAACTCTAATGACGTGCCAGGAATGTCTCAATATTAATATTAATAATTACTTTAATGATAATACCAATAATATGAATTCCACTATACAACTCATATTTTAGATCTGTCAATTGTCAAGAAGATACACGGGACTTTCTTCAATTAACTTATCTAAGCAGCCAACGTAATGTAGCAGTCTATATAGGTCATCTACTGGCATAGTAATAATGTCACAGGATATCTAGTAACTTCTTCAAGGTGTATTTGGAACACTTTTCTTCCCATCCAAAATGTGAAGGGATCAATGAAGTGAAGATGTTGTCTATACTGTGGTTTTCCATGTACGGTACAGCCAAGGAGACATCCAAGGGCATAACTCAAGTAAGTATTACATAGAAAGTAAAACTTTGGATATGCAGAAGTAGTAAAACACCACAAAATTAAAAAGTGTCAGTATTTTACAATATATATAAGAAATATTACAATCTGGGTAGTATACCTGTCATTATATTATCAAAAATATGACTACCCCGAATGTAATTAATCATAATTAGTTCCACGTGTATTCAAAACTATTATGCAGCAATTACAAAACCAAAAATCATTTGACACACACATTTTAAGAAAGACAAAATATTTACATGGGTTAATGTAAACATCGTGTCAGAATAACACATTCAAATTATGAGGACCAATACAAGCCTAATTTTATAAAAAAAAAATTCAGCTCTTAACAAAATACATCTGTCCAGCACGATGCAATGAGAAAAACATCTGTCTGTTTTACATTAGCAATTATTGTACTTTCATTACCAGCCAGCTTATTCCATGCTGAATGTCTCAGTTCCAAACAATAAAACAGATGTGGCCAATTCCTACAAGAGCTTTTTCCTATAGTCAACAAACTACTCTGCCAACTTTTCTTCCACTTCCCATATGAAAACAAAGGTTGCTAGGGTCACTTACGACTTTAAGACACAAATGCTGGATCACTGTATTTTACAGCGAGGAAAGAAACAAACAAGCCTGAGAAAGAACCTGGGATCTTTGTCAATTTGCTTCTGTCTCACCATAATTACACTGAGACTATGACACGCTTTATGTAATAGTTACATGTATAGAAGTTATTTGTGAATTTATTAGGAAAGGAAATTATATTCCCCCCATCACAGTAACATTCCAGCTTATGATAAATCCACCTGATCTTCCTTCAGAACATGGTTCCACGGTTGCCATTTTAGTAACTCCACGTATTTACTGGGTGAACATTTATCAGGCAACCTCCAATGCCTGTATTCAACCCTCCAATGCATGTATTCAACCCTCCAATGCCTGTATTCAACCCTCCACTGCACGTATTCAACCTTCCAATGCACGTATTCAACCCTGTAATGCACGTATTCAACAGGTCTGAAGTTTTCTCCTTAGAGATCATTATGCTTCACTCCTTTCATAGTCTCTTGGTTTTCTCCCTTCTTAAATGTCTCCCACACTGTTCATCAATATCTTTAACTCCACTCTTTTTCTGCTCCCTAGCCTACAACGAAAACATTTTATTTGTTTGGCCTGAGTAGACTCAGGAATTATTTTAAATGTGGTAGTACTAAGGCCAATAAAACACATTCTCTAACTCACGGTTCTAAAATCTGAAATGTTATTCAAGAGATTTAAATTACAAGGCAGAATTCTTTCCACCTGGTAGTTTTCATTTACAGTATGTAGTTGAAGTATATAATTTTTACTTTCTAAAGCATAAAGAACTGCTTGCTGGATAATTTATCATGCACTAAAAAGAAATTTTCTTTATGTGCTAAAAAATGAGAGTTTAAATTCTTTTGGCAACACATGCATTAATTGAGAAAATCGACCCAAATATGTTAAGTAAATATAACAAACTGGAGAAATGTTAAATATTATGAGAATATATTTTTAACTCTCCAAACTGGGTGGGGCTTATTAATGACTAACAGGGTTCTGTTTTTCATCAATTACTAAATTCCAAAAATATAACAAATTTGGATCAGTTTCTTTCCTGAGTATTCAGTCATTCTTGACAATTTCAAAGCTAACGTTGCTTAGAAACCTGCATAAACACTCCATGTCTTTTTAAAGAATAAAAAACTCCTTGGCACTTTTTTTTTTAACTAAGAGAAACTATAAAAATACACCAAATATACTTCCATTTGCTTAAAATAGTTTTATTTGCAAAATTCTTAAATAAGTAAAAATAATTTTGCACATAAGTTTATGTTATATTCAAATGCACAACATAAACCATACAGGAGTTACTATTAGATGCCTTTGTAATTAGATAGATTGTACTTGAAATTCACACTGATATTGGTTGACAGATTACACGTTTAAGTGTTGCTTTAAATTTAGAATCAAGGGGGATAAGAATTAAAAGCAACTTGTCATTATTTTTCAATAGTATCTGCTACCTTACTTGATCCAAAATAATTCACAGGTAAATCTTCCAAGGCAATGTGTTCTGGAAAATGCAGAACACACCAGAAAGTTCTGTGTTATTAAGGAAACTTGTAGATGTTATTTGCTACATGAAGCAATGGCTTGCTATGCCCAAAATGGGGCTGTACCAGATAGAAAGATTGTTTCAGCACCTGGACATCCTGGGGGCTCCACTACTCTGGAGTTTCTAAGGATGCCTAGATCTGGCTCATGGAAGAATTACTGAAAGTTCAGTGGAATACTGGGCCAAAGGAGCTGGGTAGCCCCCCCACCCCCAAAAGTGCTGTTTAAAATTGTAAGGAAAAGGGAACTGGCTCATTGGTTGAAGTCATGGCTTCAAAATTATGGTGGCTTTCCTTAGAAACACCTCTGAAGTCTGTTAAATGTGCAATGACTTTTCTGGGGTCAATGGGCTGGCCACATGGTCTAAGGCCTTAGCAGGAGGCCAACTAGATGACTCAGACCCATTCTTTACAGAGATGATTATAATGGCTGAAGATAGTAAAAGATTCATACTTCTTGCCGATGACCCGTGTGGAGGCCCACAGGAATGTACCCTTGGAGGATCAATATTAAGTATTGTAGAATCAACAAGCTGAGGAAACCTGTACCAGAAGAGGGCTAGTGATCTTCCAGCCCATGAGGCTACGGATGTGTCCTTGGGAGGTGCCTGTAGCTCAGCAGGTTAGGGCATATACACAGAGGCTGGTGGGTTTAAACCCCGGTCTGCGCCAGCTGAAACAATGACAACTGCAACAACAATAAAATAGATGGGCATTGTGGTGGGCATCTATAGTCCCAGCTACTTGGGAGGCTGAGGCAAGAGAATCGCTTGAGCCTAAGAGGTTGCTGTGATCTGTGACGCCACAGCACTCTACCCGGGGGACAGCTTGAGATTCTGTCTCAAAAAAAAAAAAAAGAATGTGTCCTTGACTGCCAATGACACAGTGAGATAGCCAAGGGCACTCTGAGACATACGGCCAGGGGTGCCAGACCTGTTTCATCCAGTCGAGTAGACTACACAAGCCCTCTTAAGGATTCAGCTGGCATTAATAGCACTGGACACCTCTACAAGTTGTCCACTGCCATTTCCATTCACACAGTAGATGCAGACCCTACTATTCAAGGACATGTAAAAGATTACTTTATATATACAAATTCCCCAAATACACCCAATCAGAAAATGATGCCACCTCTACAGCAAAACTACCCAGCAGTGGGGAGATACTTGAGTCTTCCCTGGACCTTTATGTTTCATATAATCAGTGGTCAGGAAGTGCCAATGAAAGATGAAATGGACTCTCAAAGGAGAAAGTGAAAAAGGTTAACTAGAGAACTGAGGCTTGACTCCCACTGGAATATACACTCAGGAAAGGCAGCTTGGAATCTAAATGGGGCAATTGCCCCAGAGGCTACCTCCCCTCTAAACAGAAGGCTTAATTATGAGGTTTGGGAGGAAAGGAGGAGGCCTGGACTTGCTATAAAAGATCCAAAGCACATAATTAATCTTTCTCACACCCATCCTGGAAAACCAGGCTGCTGGAATTTTCCAGTAATAAAGAACTAGGGGGTGGGGTTGGAAGCCTGTAACTTATTGATACTTTTACTGACGTGTTATGCTTGCTAGAATTTGGGCATTTATGGATAATGATAATAATGATTATCAATGTAAAGTCAGAGCTCTGAGGGGGCTCTGATGTGGTCTACACATCGAGGAGCAGAAGATGGTCTGAGATAGTAAGATGTACGGAAGAAACTGATGGGCCACGTAGGGCTGAGTCCAGACCACATAGTGTGGGAAGGACACTGAGGGGATTAGAGAAAGGGTGAAATGACTGCTGCAGGGCTCTGGAGAGAAAACCACCGCCTTGGACATGAAGAAACAGAACACTTAAGAACACACACGCAGGGCTCTTGTCCAAACAGCCAACGTAACCCAGACTACCACTTTCCACTTGACCATTGATCACTGAGAAATCTTAATCTGAGGACTCTTAGAACACCTGTGACCCCAGCAGTGAACAGGCCACAGAACAAGATTAACTTTCTGGACACTGTTATGATTCCCTATCCTAATCCTATTATCGGTGGTACCCTTTGGTCTTCTTCAGCTACTTAAGGAAAGAGATTAAAGGTGATTATTTTAAACTCTCTAGTCTGAGTGGTGATGAAAAGTCAAGGAAGCTCTGGACTTCCCGCTGGCGAGTTACAGGGAGGCGTGTGAGATTGCCAATACCTCCTGTCACACATAGATTAATATCACAAGTGCCTTGGCTCTGGATAAGAAGTTTGGCTAAGGTCTATCCAACAAGGTAACTCTGCTAGGAGTGATCATATTTTCTCTCCACCGCTACAAGTATATTTAAGTGTAATATCTGATGAAGTGTTATGCTCCTGAGAATTATAGTCAGACAGTTGAAAGGTTGGGGGTTGAAGTTACAGGAGAATGTCTCTATCATGATGCCTTGGCAACTATGAATGTATACTTAGAGCCCACACAGGCAATGGCTTTAAATGTAACTAATCTTCATCTTGGGGATGGAGCAAAATGGCCAAATAGCAATCGTCCCCCACAGGAATACCAAGCTAAACAACTATTCATGTAGGCAAGAACCTTCAGAAGGTCCCCATTATCAGGTAAGCAGAACACATTACCTGGTTTTAACATTACAACAAAAAAACAGACATTGAAAAGGACAGAAAAGGGTGGCGCCTGTGGCTCAGTGAGTAGGGAGCTGGCCTCATATACCGAGGGTGGCAGGTTCAAACCCAACCCCAGCCAAACTGCAACAAAAAATAGCCAGGTGTTGGGGCAGGCACCTGTAGTCCCAGCTACACAGGAGGCTGAGGCAGGAGAATCACCTAGGCCCAAGAGCTGGAGGTTGCTGTGAGCTGTGATGTCACAGCACTCTACTGAGGGCAACAAAGTAAGACTCTGTTTCTAAAAAAAGAAAGAAAGAAAAGGGCAGGAAAGTCAGTCTTGAATTACCCCCAGTCCCCTCCTAAGTGTGCTGAATAGAGAGAGAATCTGCCTGTCTCGGGGAGGGAGTGTGAAGTGATTGTGAGATTTTGCACTGAAACTCAGGGCGCTCTAGCACAGGAAAATAGCAGGGGGCAGAATTCAACCAGCGCCTGTGGAGAGAGCATTTTGCCCAGCCCAACTGAGGGAAACCCTCCACCCTAAAGCCCCAGACCCACCAGCACCCTTGGGCCTGGACTAAATTTCTAGGGCAGTGGGGCCACAATGGCTGCAGCCCTTGGGCAATTCCTATGACTGTCCTGTGTCAGAACCAGTAGACTAGGAGTGCAGGTGACCTACTAAGACACTGGCAGTTGTGGCAAAGCCAGTGCCTTTGTCACCTCCCCACGCCCCCACCTTCTACCTACAGGCTGTGTAGCTTGGAGGAGTCGTCTTCTACCTGAAAGAAGGAAAGAGAAGAGCTCAGAGGACTTTGTTTTGCAACTTGGTACCAGCTCAGTCACAGTAAAATAAAGTACCACATAGACTCCTTAGGCCCTGAGTCCAGGTCGTCTTTCCTGGATAGAATTTCTGGACCCATTCTGACCAGAAGGAAACATCCTTGAAGAGAAGGACCTGGTCCTGGCAGGATTCCCCACCTGCTAACTTATTTGAAGGTCAAAATAAATACCTAAAGGCACAGACTTCAACAAACACCTACAAGCATCAAGAATGTTCAGGAAGACAAGACTTCACAAAACAAACTAAATAAGGTACCAGTGATTAGTCCCCAGAGTGATGGAGATAGTTGATTTTTTTCAGAGAAGAACTCAAAAAAACCATATAAAGGAGCTCCGGTAGGTCTGGTAGCAGATCTCTCAGGGAAACCTAACAGGCCAAGAGAGAGGGGCATGACATATTAAAATTCAGTTTATTCAGGCTTTGAATAAACTTCCCAGGTAGCCAGGCAACAGTCTGGTTTTGGGTAAGACTGGGCTGGCTTCAGGTAAGACCTGGCACCGGTGGCCAGGAGGGAGTACCCATGTCACTCCTCCCTCAACTCCAGCAGCTCAGCATGCAGAGGGAGGGGAATCTAAGAAATATTGTATTCCTTGTATCTTACCCAAGCTGAACAAGGTGGTACCACCACAAGTCTATAAGAGTCACAGCATTACTGGGTGAGGGGCACCATCCAACTCTGATACAGCTGCAGTGACCGGAGATATAGA
This sequence comes from Galagoides demidoff, assembly GCA_963574575.1. Classification (NCBI taxonomy): domain Eukaryota; kingdom Metazoa; phylum Chordata; class Mammalia; order Primates; family Galagidae; genus Galagoides; species Galagoides demidoff. The sequence goes on from CAUYQV010144135.1 coordinate 18,175, forward strand.
CCACAACATTGAGTGTTGCTTTTTAAAGAAAGACAAGTTCAAATAAGCCCATACTGTGAAGGTCAAAATAAATACCTAAACGCACAGACTTCAACAAACACCTACAAGCATCAAGAATGTTCAGGAAGAGAAGACTTCACAAAACAAACTAAATAAGGTACCAGTGACCAGTCCCCAGAGTGATGGAGATAGGTGATTTTTTTCAGAGAAGAACTCAAATAGCTGTCCTGAAGAAGCTCAACAAACTTTAAGCAACATACAGAAGGAATTCAAAAGTCCATCAGAGAAATGTAACAGAGACTAAAATAAAAATAAAAATAAACAAACAAATTATGAGCTTAAGAATTCAATTCTTAACTGAGAAATGCACCAGATTCTCTCAATAGCACAATTGACCCAGTAGAAGAGAGAATCAAAGAGTTAGAAGACAGGCTATTTGAACATATAGTCACAAGATAGAAAAGAAAAAAGAATGAAGAAGAATGAAGCATGCCTGCAAGATCTAGAAAATAGCCTTAAAAGATAAAATCTAAGAGTTATTGGCCATAAAGAGAAGGTAGAGAGAGAGTGTGTGTAGAAAGTTTATTGAAAAAAATAACAGCAGAGAACTTCCCAATATTGAATGTTGAAAGATATCGACATTCAGATACAAGGTTATATAGAACACCAAGGAAATTTCACCCAAACAAGGCTACTTCAAGACATTTAATAATAAAGCTCCCAAAGGTAAAGAAAAAAGTCCTAAGGGAAGCAGGAAAAAAGAAAGACAAAACAAAAAAACCATATAAAGGAGCTCCGGTAGGTCTGGCAGCAGATCTCTCAGGGAAACCTAACAGGCCAAGAGAGAGGCATGACATATTCAAAGTGCTAAAAGAGAAAACCTTAGCCCTAGATGATTATAATCCTCCAAAAATATCCTTCAGGGATGAAGGAGAAATAAAAACTTTCCTAGACAAACAAAAACTGAGGAATTTCATCAATAACAGACCTGTCCAACAAGAAATGCTAAAATGAGTTCTTCCATCTGAAAGAAAATCACATTAACCAACGTCTGAAGGTGTGCGACTCCCCGGTGACAGGGAGGACACAAACACAGAATACACTATTGCTGCAACTGCAGCCTGGCGGAACGCCGTGCCATCCTACTACGACCAGACAAAAGGGAACACTTGCATGACACAGTTTCTTACAGTCTCCCAAGTTCTTTTTTTTTTTTTGAGACGGAGCCTCAAGCTATCCCCCTGGGTAGAGTGCCATGGCATCACAGCTCACAGCAAACTCTAACTCCTGGGCTCAAGTGAGTCTCCTGCCTCCGCCTCCCAAGTAGCTGGGACCACAGGCGCCCGCCACAACGCCTGGCCATTTTTGGTTGCAGCCATCATTGTTGTTTGGTGGGCCCAGGCTGAGGGATTCGAACCCGCCACCTTAGGTGTACGTGGCTGGCGCCTTAGCTGGTTGAGCCACAGGCGCCGAGCCTACCTATTTGTGTTCTTAATGGAACCTTTTTATGAGCAGAGGTTTTGGTGAACTCCAACTTACCAAGTTTATTTATGCTTATTGCTTTCTGCATCTTGTCTAAGAAAGCTTTGCCTAACTCTCTCTGTTTTCCTGAGAAGTTTCATAGGGTTACCTTTTATGTGTAAGTCTGTGATCTAACTTCAGATTCCTTTTGTGTATGGTGTGAGGTAGGGGTAAATGTTTATTTTTTCCCCGTATAGAAAGCCTATTACTCTAGCACCATTTGTTTAAATGACTTTTCTTTCTCTGTTGAATTGCCTTTATACTTTTGTCAAAGATTTTGACAGTTGAGAAGGAAAAGAGGAAGGGCTTCATTAGAAAATAAAAATTATACATTCCATTTGGGTTTGCTAAAAAATAAAAGTAAGAAAAATTTTTAAGACAAAAAAATCAATGATAAAAGTATGGGTTATTATATTAGTTATATGTTTCTGGATTTGATTTATTGATATTTTGTTAATGATTTTCCATATATATTAATGAGAGATATTGATCTAAATACTTTTCTTTTTTTATTTCAGGTTAGAATGAGGGTACAAACAATTAGGTTACAATATTTGTGTTTGTTAGGTAGAGTCCCTCTTGTAGTTGTGTCCTGCACCCAAAAGGTGTGCCATACACCCCACATGGTGCCCATTAAGTGGGAGCACACCGAACCTTCTTCCCCACAAGTTGAATTGAATTGAGTTTTTCTCTTATGTGGGTATATATTAAATCATCTATTGGCTTTATATTATTATTAAGTATATTGGATACTTGCTTTTCCATTCTGGTGATACTTTACTAAGAAGAATATGTTTCAATTCCTTCCAGGTTAATGCAAAAGATGTAAAGTCTTCATCTGTTTTTAGTGGCTGAATAGTATTCCATGGTATACATATACCATAGCTTGTTAATCCATTCCTGGGTTGATAGACATTTAGGTTGTTTCCATATCTTGGCATTGTTAATTGAGCTGTGATAAACAATCTAGTGCAAATGTCTTTATGATAAAATGATTTTTTTTCTTCTGGGTATGTGCTTAGTAATGGGATTGCAGGATCAAATGGGAAGGTCTAATTTGAGTGCTTTGAGGATTCTGCATGCTTCTTTCTAAAGAGGCTGTATTAGTTGCAGTCCCACTGGCAGTGTAAAAGTGTTCCCTTCTCTCTACATCTGTGCCAACATCTGTAGCTTTGGGACTTCATGATGTGGGCCATTCTCACTGGGGTTAGGTGATATCTCAGGGTGGTCTTAATTGGCATTTCTCTGATGCTTAGGGATGATGAGCATTTTTTCATGTTTGTTAGCCATTTATCTGTCTTCGTCAGAGCAGGTTCTGTTCATGTTTCTTGCCCAGTGACAGATGGGATTGTTTGCTCTGTTTTTGTTGATAAATTTGAGTTCTCTATAGATCCTAGTTATCAAACCTTTGTCAGATTCATAACATGCAAAAATCTTTTCCCATTCTGAAGATTGTCTGTTTGCTTTAATTGTTGTGTCCTTAGCTGTGCAGAAGCTTTTCAGTTTACTTTTCTTATAATGTCATTATCAAATTTTGTTATCATGGCTTAATGACCTCATAAAATGAGTTGTAAAAGTATTTATTTTTCTATTTTCTCATGGAGTTTGTGTATTAACTCCTTTTTTGGTATTTGATAGCATTCACCAGTAAAACTATATGTGCCTAAAGTTTTGTTGTAAGGAGATTTTCAATTATATTCACTTTCTTTCTTAGATATAAGGCATTTGCATTTTCTATTTCATTTTGTGTCAGGTTTGGTGTGTTGTACTTTTCTAAAAAGTTCATTTGACCTAAATTATTGAATTTATTGGCTAAAATTCATAATAATTTCTTACTGTCATTTTGATTCCTGTAGGATCTGTAGTGGTAAATCTCATTTCATTCTCGAGAATTGGCAATTTGGTTTCTTTTCTTTTTTCCTACCTTTTTTATTGGTCTTTCTAGGAGGTCGTCAGTTAATCTTCTCTTTTTCAAAGACTTAATTTTTAGGAACAATTTAAAGTACACATCAAGATTGAGAGATTTTTCCATATCCCCTCCCTTCAGATGTGTATAACCTCCCTCATTGCCAACATCGCCCACCAGAGTGGTACATTGGTTACAGTTAATGAAATCGGCATTGGTACATCATTATCACCCAAAGTCCATAGTTTACATTAGAGTTCATTTATACATTCTATGAGTCTTAACAAATGTATAATAACATTTATCTACCTTTATGGTACAATGCAGAATAGTTCTATTGACCTAAAAATCCTCCATGCTCTGGCTACTCATCCCTCTCTCCCTTAAGCCCTGGCAACTACTATTTTTACTGTCTCTATAGCTTTTACCTTTCTGAAATATTCTATAATTGGAATCATACAGTATGTGGCTTTTGAAGATTGGCTTCTTTAATGTAGTGGTAATGTGTTTAAATTTCCTTTATGGTTTTTTGTGGCTTGATAGCTTATTTCTGTTTTAAAGGAGTTTCGATTGTTAGGAAATTTTATTTTGTTTTGTTTTGTTTATGAAATTGTTCTTTATTACTTTCCTTCTTCCTACTTAAGTTTAATTTGACTATCTTTTTATAGCTTCTTAAAAATTTATTTTTTTATTAAGTCAAATACTCATAGATCACGAATAAGATATTTGCACCAAATTATTCGTTGCAGCTCAATTCGTAATAGCCAAGTCATGGAAGAAGCCCAAGTGCCCATTGACCCATGAATAGATTAATATATTGTGGTATATGTATACCATGCAATACTATGCAGCCTTAAAAATTTGTTTTTTTTTTTTTTTTAAAGATAGGGTCTTACTTTGTCACCCAGACAGGGAGTAACCCCACAGCTCATTCCAACCTCAAATTCCTGGGCTCAAGCAATCTTCCCGCCTCAGCCTTCCAAATAGCTGGGACTACAGATACACACCACATGCTCGGATAATTTTTGTTTGTTTGTAGAGATGAAGTCTTTCTATGTTACCCAGGCTGATCTGAAACTGCTGGCCTCAAGCGATCCTCCTTCCTTGGCTTACCAAATATGGCTTTTTAAGGTCAAAAACTTAAATAATTGGTTCTTTTTTCCCCAAGGGGCAGAAGCAACATTTGTATTATTATATTATTTGTCAGAATTTCCAGAATCAGGGTCTCCACTAGGCAAGTAGGAAAATAGAAAAGTTTACGCTTTTAAAAGAAAACAATGACAAAGAGTTCAGCCTCAGCACAGTGTAGTCTGCAAGGTCCCTGCAATGACAGAAATGAACCATGTTCCCCACATCTGAGATTTGAGATTTGAGTGTCTCTATAGAGCTGGTTGTTGCCCCCACTAGCTGGCCCAGTCCTGGACCTGGAAGCAGTCACTTGCAGTCTTCCACACAGAGTTGCTGGGTGAAGGCTGGGCAGTCAGGATGAACCTCTGATTGAAGTCCCATTGTTTGTCACCCTCAAACTTCACCGTTCCACAGATCACAGCAAGGACTGTGGTCTGGCTTGGTGTGGCTTCATCATGAACAGGTTGGCAGTCTATCACATTATTCTAGAACTCACTGCAAGGCAACATTTTAAAAAACTCACTCAAAGGTTCTTGTCCTGAAACAGCATTTCCATTCCAAACCAGGGTGACTGTCTCTACACACAGGAGAGACAGGTGTAGTAGACGTTGACAAACTCCTCAGCAGCTCTGCAGGCCTGATCCACATAGGCCTTGAGAGCCACTGGTGTCATCTATGGTTCTGTGAAAACTTAACCTGGTTCTGAGGTCACCAGGGTGTTTCCTCTGACTTGGGAAGCCAGAGGCTGCACAGTGATGTTTGGGCCAGTGCTGGCCTTGTCACCTATTCCAAATGATTGATTCTTAATCTTTTCTTTCTGTTATAAGCATATAAGCTAATATCTCCTTCTAAGCACTGCTGTAGAGGCACCCACAAATTGTGGTGTTTATATTATCATTTGGCTTTAAATATTTTCTAATTTCTCTTGTGATTTATTATTTGACCTATGGATCATTTGAGGGATGAATTTTAACTTATCTAAATATTTGGCCTTTTTGTAGCTATCTTATTGATCCCTAATTTATTCCGTTGTGGTCAAAGTACAAACATGCTCTGTATAATTTCATTCTTTTTAAAGGTACTGAGACTTGTCTTACAGCCCAGAATATGACCTATAATAGTGAATATTCTATATGAATTTGCAGAGAATGCAAGTTTTGAATGTAGTTTTTCATAAATGTCAATTAGAACAATGTGGTGATAGTATAATTCAGATATTCTACATCCTTACTGAAATTTTTGTTTAGTTCTTCTATCAAAATTACTGAATAAAGGATATTTAAAATCTCCAACTATGATCTGTTTCTTCCTTTAGTTCTGCTAATTTTTTTCTTTATGTATTTTGAAGCTGTATTGCTGGCTACATACACATCTATAAAGATTTTATCATCCTGATAAATTGATAATTCTATCTTGATGACATTTTATCTCTTGTCAGTGTCTCTATTAATCTCTATGAATATACCTTGTCTTGAAGTCTTATTTTTTCTGATTATTATGAACACCCGTATTTCTTTTTTTTTTCTTTTTTTTTTGAGACGGAGCCTCTAGCTGTCCCCCTGGGTAGAGTGCCATAGCATCACAGCTCATAGCAACCTCCAACTGCTGGGCTCAAGCGAGTCTCCTGCCTCCGCCTCCCAAGTAGCTGGGACCACAGGCGCCCGCCACAACGCCCGGACATTTTTTTTTTTTTTGGTTGCAGCTATCATTGTTGTTTGGCGGGCCTGGGCTGGGGATTCGAACCCGCCACCTTAGGTGTACGTGGCTGGCGCCTTAGCCGATTGAGCCACAGGCGCCGAGCCAACACCCGTATTTCTTAAGGTTAGAGTTTGTATGATGTACCTACTTGCAACCTATGTGCCCCTTTATTTTTAAAGAGGATTTCTTTTGGGGAGCATTTAATGGGAACTTATTTGTTATCCAAGCTGACCATTTCTGCCTTTTCACTCAGTGTTTATTCTGTTTATATTTAATATAATTATTATTATACCTCATTTCAGGAAAGCCATTTGCCACTAGCTTTCTATTTATTTCATCTGTTTGTTGTTTCTCTGTTCTTTGTTTCTTGCCTTTTGGGGGGATAATTAAGTATGTTTAGTAGGATTTAATTGATTCCTCTATTAGTTTTTTTAGCTATATCTTTTTGTATTTTTTTTTTTTTTGAGGCAGAGCCTCAAGCTATCCCCCTGGGTAGAGTGCCATGGCATCACAGCTCATAGCAACTTCCAACTCCTGGGCTCAAGCGAGTCTCCTGCCTCCGCCTCCCAAGTAGCTGGGACCACAGGCACCAGCCACAACGCCTGGCCATTTTTTGGTTGCAGCCATCATTGTTGTTTGGCGGGCCCAGGCTGGGGATTTGAACCCGCCACCTTAGGTGTACGTGGCTGGCACCTTAGCCGGTTGAGCCACAGGCGCCGAGCCTGTATTTTTTTTTCTTCTTGGTTGCTTTAAAGATTATAATATGCATCATTATGCATCACAATTTGCACAGAGTTAATT
>CAUYQV010144143.1:0-13293 GCA_963574575.1 Galagoides demidoff
CGGACACAGCACAGTTAAGCAACTTGAGAAAGCATTCAACAACAGAAAAGACAGGATAGAAATTAAATACATTGTTTTATAAAGGGTCTTTTCTCTGGAAAACAAACAAAAAAACTCCTACACACACAATAAATATAGCTGCAGTATTTAAAATCGTTTTCATAATTCATTTGCTTTGAGAATCTCACTTAAGCTTTTGTGTAACCAAATGCTCCCAAAAGGTTTAAAATGAGACAGGTCCTTTTCTGAACACTATTTTTAAAATGTCACGATGATGTTTTCTGGAATAAATACACACAGATCTTGCTAGGGAAGGACTTTACTTAACAAATGCAATCAGTGTAAGCTAATTCTTTGTACCCTCAATGAATCCCAAACGATATAAAATTAAGTTAAATTTAAAATTAAAAAAATTAAAAGCAGAGTATGAATGTTTTAACTCAATAACTAAGAAAATGACATGAAGCTTATCTTAACCAGTTTGATGAGAGTATTTCAAAATGTATATGAAAACAGCACACTGTATCCCATGATTGCATTAATGTACACAGTTATGCTATAATAAATAAAAAAAAAAAGAAAGAATAAATGCATTTGTCAAAGAGTTGTAATAATCCTATACCACTTGAGTACCGACATAAAATTAAAGAAGGGTCACAATGGCTTGTGCCTATAATCCTAGCACTTGAGGCAGGTGGATTGCTTGAGCTCAAAAGTTTGAAACCAGCCTGAACAAGAGTAACACCCCGTGTGTATAAAATAGCTGGGCATTGTGGTGGGCGCCGGTAGTCCCTGCTACTTGGGAAGTTGAGGCAAGAAGTTCGCTGGAGCCCAAGAATTTGAGGTTGCTGTGAGCTATGCTACCAAGGCACTTTACCAAGAGCAACAATGTGAGACACTGTCCCAGAAAAAAAAGAAAAGAAAAAAATTAAATGTACTGCCCAAGAAAAGTTTTTCCATTTCTAATCCTTCACCTAACAGGTTATTCTTGCTACAGCAAAAACTTCCTGCTCCAAACCAAAATCATTTCTCCCTTGCCTACCAATGAGCTGGCAGCTGGTTGTGCATATCTAGCCACAGACTAAGCTGGCAAAACTGTTTGGCACTTACATAAGGATGAATGATTATGTTTTTTGAAATTGATTGTCTGGGGGTGAAGGAAAACAGCCCCATTCTTCTGAAAATTCACAGAAAGAGCAATTCACAGTTATGGCAGATTAATTAAAGGAACAGTCTTATTTAGCATGCACAGAGGGGAAGAATCACAGAGTAATTCTCTGATATCCCTGTGGGATACAGATAGTTTTATACTCTCTTTTCACAGGGATGGGAAAAATGAGGAATACAGGTGATTCTGTTTAGGGGAATGAAGGAGGATAGATAGATGCTTGGAATGAAAGGGCGGAGAAACAGGTGACTTGGAAGTTACCTGCCAGGCAAGTATTACCTTTAAAATGACTTTCTCCAAGGCTGGTTACACATTTAACTTTCTGTCCTGCTACGTGCAAGAAGGTAACAGGACAGGAAAGGATATCGGTTGTTTTTGAACAGCCCCCGTCTGGTTTTGGAGACAGAGAGAAACCCCTTTCTAAGGGCCTGTTGATCTCTTAATTCAAAATACTCTTTCTACCATGGAGTCAGATTGGGGTTAAAATTTCCTGAGCTCTTTTATGAAACGTGGACAACATGTGCTTGCCTTGCAGATGTGGGGCACGGGAAGAGTTGAATGCCTTCTATGTGTGCCTTCCTCATCCTCAATTTGAATAAAAATCAACCCCAAGTGGGGACTTTGGAAAAGATGTCCCCCAAAATGACAAAGATCGTGGCATCCTGGTGCCCTGCATGATTCTGTGGATTCAAAATAGCCACCAACCTAAACACAGAAGGCAAGCAAGCTTTTTGAGCCTTTGCATTTTTTAAAATTATTTTATTTTTTTTCTCTTTTTTGGGGGGGTTTGGGGGTTCATTGAGGGTACAAGAAAACAGATTACACTGATTGCATTTATTAGGTAAATTCCCTCTTATAATTGTGTCTTGCCCCCAAAAGATGTGTCACACACAATGACCCCACCCCCTCCCTCATTCCCTCTCTCTGCTCTCCCCTTCCCCAACTCCCCACCATGTACTAGGTCATTAACTGTCCTCATATCAAAATTGAATACATACGATTCATGTTTCTCCATTCTTGTGACACTTTACTAAGAAGAATTTGTTCCACCTCCATCCAGGTTAATACAAAAGATGTAAAGTCTCCATCCTTTTTAATGGCTGAATAGTATTCCATGGTGTACATAGACCACAGCTTGGGGGAATCCATTCCTGGGTAGGTGGGCATTCAGGCTGTTTCCACATTTTGGCGATTGTAAATTGAGTTGAGATAAACAGTCTAGTGCAAGTGTCCTTATGATAAAAGGATTTTTTTTTTTCCTTTTGGGTAGATGCCCAGTAATGGGATTGTAGGATCAAATGGGAGGTCTACCTTTGAGGGTTCTTTATACCTCCCTCCAAAAAGGTTATATTAGTTTGCAAACTGCAACTAATTATTTTATTTTATTTTAAATTTCAGATGGATATAAGGGCACAAACACTTAGGTTACATTGCTTGCATTTGTTAGATAGAATCCAAGTTGTAGGTGAGCCCTACACCCTTACACTGTGCCATTAGGTTGGAGCTCACCAACCCCTCTCTCCTCCTCTCTGACTCCTCTCCTCCAAGCTCTCCAACTTGAATTGAATTGAGTTTTTCTCTTATGTGGGTGTGCATTACTTCATCTACTGGCCTCATATTAATATTGAGTACATTGGATGTTTGCTTTTCCATTCTTGTGATACTTTACTGAGAAGAATGTTTCAACTCCATCCAGGTAAACACAAAAGATACAAAATCTCCATCTTTTTTATGGCTGAATAGTAGTCCATGGTGTACATACACCACAGTTTATTAATCCATTTCTGGGTGGATGGGCACGTGGATTGATGCCACATCTTGGCAATTATGAATTGAGCTGTGGTAAACATTCTTGTGTAAATGTCCTGTGGTAAAAAACCTTTGCATTTTTAAGACTTTCATGTTATACCACCTTAAATTTTTGGCCCAAGGATAGAGCTTGAGTTCTTTATGTTACCACGTTCTTTCTTTCTTTTTTTATTGCTTTTATGTCAAATTGTTATGGGTACATAATAGTTGGATATCTTTATAGAGTACATGTGATGTTATAATATAGATATACGATGTGAATTAATCAAATCAGGTTGGCGTAGGTCTCCATCACCTCAGGCATTTTGGCATTTCTTTGTGTTAGGACCATTCAAGGTCCATGATTTCATTTACTTTAAAGTGTATTATAACTTATTTTTAGTTATAATCACTTTGTCACCCTTGGTAGAGTGCTGTTGTGTTACAGCTCACAGCAACCTCCAGCTCTTGGGTTTAGGCAATTCTCTTGCCTCAGCCTCCCCAGTAACTGGGACCACAGGAACCCACCACAACACCTGGCTATTTTTTTGTTGTTCTTGCAGTTTAGTGGGGCCGGGTTTGAACCTGCCACCCTCAGTATATGGCACCATAATTGCCCTACTCACTGAGGCACAGATGCCACCGAACACGATATTATTTCTTATTGAAAAGTCTACCCAATTAACAACACCATTCAAAAATATTTAAATTTGAATCCATTTTCATTCATGATTTGCATGATAATAAAATATCATGATTTTATTATTTTCTTAAAATTTCTTAAAATAAATGCATGATTTTATTATTTTCTTAAAATTTCCCTGGTGAGGGTTCTGTGAATCAAACAATGTCCTAGTGTAGATATGCTAGGGATTAGTAAATTAGCATAATGTTTTTTTATGCTTACTAATAAATGTATGCAAAGTTATTTCCTTCAAGTGTTTTTGTATTTTTTTAATTTAAATGACAAGTACATATTTCATTAAAAAGAAACCATGAAATACTGAATTCATCACAGTGAAATCAGAGAAAGTGGATCTTACTATTTCGGAAGAGTTTGGGTTCATTATTAAATGTCTTTGAATCTTAGGGTTTTTTTTTTTTAATACATGAAAAGGGTGTGTGGAATGTGATAAAATTATGTCACAATTATGTTTTAAATCTGGAGCATACTCGTAATAAGTACTGAGCTTACTTCTTAGCAGTTTTGGGGTCTTCAGCGACTCCAGTATAACCAAATTTTGTTATACTCTCTGCAGAGACATGGCGCTCAACTAAATGGTTTTGTCTCCAACTCAGCAGTTAAGTTTTTGATTAAGTGATGTAAGGGAGAAATACAAAGTTGTATTGGAAAATTATTTATTTAAACTAAATTATCAAGATTGTAAGTTTTTCCATGAACTGACAAATACCTTATTTTTTAATATGATGACTAAAGGGAAATTTGTGCTGAATTTGCCATCGTAAGTACCAAAATAATAATAATAATAATAAAATGTACAGGTAGTTTTCTATCTACCACTTTTCCTTTAATTTTTATCATTAACTTTCCCTTGAGAGGATAACTTTTTATCCCCTATGAACTTGAAAATTGTGTTTTATTTTGCCTTCTAAATATCTATTTCTGATCTCAAATATGAAAACACTTAAAACTGAAACATTTACCTCTTTGACAAACAAAATATATTGCATAGATTAAACCTTCTTTGATCAATGGTGTATATAACATAAATTGACTATTTCAATTTATTGCACACAGGAATACAAAAACATAATGATTTTCTATTCATAATACCTTAAAAATGAATTTGCAGGTAGATGATAAGTATCGTGAAATAGTTAAAAATTGTTTTGCCTTTAATCATTTCGGTTTTCTCTGCACCAGAATTTCCTCTTTTTATACTTAGTCAAAAAAAAAAAAAACAGAATTCTTTTTTTTAAATTGTTTTATTTTATTTATCTTTTCTTTTTTGCCGTTTTTGGCTGGGGCTGGGTTTGAACCCACCACCTCTGGCTTATGGGGCCGGCGCCCTACTCCTTTGAGCCACAGGTGCTGCCCGAACTGAGAATTCTTGATTCTTTATAATGTATTATTCTCTCCATTTGCAAACTTTTCCCATTTATCTTTATTTTTCTCTTGTGGACTTTAATAGATTAGATTTTTATTTCACTCTCTAAATTTTTTTTATTGATATAGGTTAATTTGAGAGTACAAAGCATTAGGTTATCATGTTGTGTTTGTTAAGTACATTATGTAATTATGTCCAGCCCCCAAGAGGCTGGACACCTTAACATCGTGTCCATTTAGTGGGAGAACCCCCAGCACCCCCATATCCATTCCCTCATTCACCTGTCCCCCACCTTCAATTGATTTGAGTTTTTCTCTTATATGGGTGTGTATTAGATCATCTACTGGCTTCGTATTAGAATTGAGTACATAGGATTCTTGCTTCTCCATTCTTGTGATACTTTACTAAGAAGAATGTGTTCCAGCTCCATCCAGGTTAATACAAAAGATGTAAAGTCTCAACACTTCCTATATATATTATAAAATTACATATAGTATGTAGAAAAAGTTACAAGATAGATACTTAGACATTTATTTGCTAATTTGGCAAATGCATTGTGGAATGGAAAACTTAACATCATGAAACTTACAGCCTAAGGGGTTGGGAAGGTTGAACTTGGAACCATGGTGCCCACCTCTTGCCCCAGGTTTGGAGAACGCCAGCTCAAGTAGAAAAAAATCCAAAGATTTTCTTCCCTCAAATTCAAAATGTAGCATATATAAAATAAAGCACCATGGGGGCAGCACCTGTGGCTCAAAGGAGTAGGGCGCCAGCCCCATATGCGTGAGGTGACAGGTTCACACCCAGCCCTGGCCAAAAACTGCAAAAAAATAAAAATAAAAATAAAAATTATTAAAGCGCCATGACTTTTAGGTTAATTGCCCAACTGCTTCCAGAGTTTGACATCCCCAGGACGGTCGGATGATTGTAAAAACAGTTAAAAACAAGAATATAAAAATCACTGTCGAACAAATGTGTTATCGCTCTACAAATAATCGTGGTTCTCAACTTGCATCTACATAATTTGATTTAGTCATCACCCAAATACAAGATAACGTTGTTCACCATCTTTCATGCCTTCATTCCGTTAAAGCTTTTCTTGGCAATAAAAAATGCATCAGCCGTGAAAAATCCGCAGAATTTGAAACATTGATAAGGGGTTGAAAATAGGTTCAACGCCTGAAGCTCTGAGACCTGGTAACCACACCCCCTTCCACCTCAGCCACCATATGTTGGTACCACAAGAAAAAGTTTGAAAGGAATATAAACTGCATGAAAATAAGATTTTAAAAGTTGCTGTTTGCTTTGTAAATCCTTTGTTTTACTGACTTCAGAGAGGCAAGCCGCTCCACCCAGAAATGAGATGTATACCACTTGCTCTGAAGAACCTCTATGATCTATTTATCAATAACGTATTCCCTAATAATTGTTTCTCTACGTATGTATCTATATATCATCTATCTATTATCTATTTTGAGAGTGATTAGGCTGATTTTAGGAAGAATACTTTTACTCTAAAGGTGAAAACATCCTACACCAAAAACAGTAGTTTGAGGAATCAGCACTCTGCACTTGATCAAAGCAAGCGTACTCCTAAATCTACAACATTAGGAAACAAAACATCAGTTAACCAACTCCCTGAAATTCCAAGCTACAATTTAGGTGCTCCTTAAGGAGAATTTTGGGGTCCCCCAACTCTATGTTACACAGAACTTTTAAGAAGGAATAGTAATTACTTTAACAAATAGTGTTTTTTCTCTGTATGCATCAAGAATTTTTCTAATTACAGAAAGAAATGATTAAAAAAACTACTCAATTAAAAAGAAAAATATTCATGGTTTATTTACAAGGTTCATTAAGCAGTTTAGCCTTTTTTTTTTTTTTGAGACAGAGTTTCACTTATTAACCCTCAAGCTGTCATCCTCTGTAGAGTACTGTGGCATCACAGCTCACAGCAACCTCCAACTCCTTAGGCTTAGGGAATTCTCTTGCCTCAGTGTCCCGAGCATCTGGGACTACAGGTGCCTGCTACAATGCCCAGTTACTTTTTGGTGCAGTTTAGTTGGGGCTGGATTTGAACCTACCACCCTCAGTATATGGGGCCAGCACCCTACTCACTGAGCCACAGGCACTGCCCGCTTTTTAAAAATTTTATCTATAAAATAAGCTGGTATCAATTCATGTAGTGATAACTATTTTTAAAATAAAAGAGGAGATCTTGCCAGTTCCAATCAACTCAACTTACAGGAAAAGGGGATGTATAATACACCCATTTGTATAGAAAGTCATCAATCAATCATCAATGGTTGTTTATTTGTGCTATATCCTTTCATTTATTTACATATTTGGCTTTAACGATCAACACTTAATAATTTTAAATCTATCAATCAAAGGTTATCAAACAAGACATTTTCTGATAAATTATCTTTCCAAAAATAAAACTTTGTCAGTTATATTAATATAATATGAAAATTTCACCTTAATATACACCTTAATATTTTGATTGCAATTATAAGGTGTGTCATACATTGAACAGACATTTTTTTCTACCTACCAACAATTATTTCTTTCGCACCAATGAAACTTATTGTAGGAGACTTCTGGCTCAGCATAAAAGAGTGAGTAAACACGGCTATTTTGGGTTCTTACTGAAAAGTCTTTGGCTATAAATATAATGCTATATGATTCAGTATGATAGCCAGATAATTCCCTGGGTCGTGATTAACATTTCTGTATTGATTTCCAGGCCCAATTTTAAAGACTCTTGTAAATTAAATCAATACAGGCCTCTTAAGTTAATTGTATGACAATCAAAAACTTGGGCATTTCCTCCCTGAAATGCAAAAGGGGTCCTTTGGCCGTGGCTGGGACGAGAACCAAGGTTGGTTTCACTCCATTTAAGAATTTTCAGTGGATGTCATGGCAAAAGGAAAGAATAAATTCTTCTATGAGTTATTTGATTAAAAACTGTTGGACAGAATTGCCCTTTTCTTTGGCATTCTATTTCCATCCTTCTAGCACTTTTATTTCCGTCTTTACCATTTATTTTAAATACCCCCAAATATATATATATATACATATATATAATATAAAGGGGTATTTTAAATACTCCTTTTATATGTACATATACATATATATGTAAAATATATATAAATAAAAGGAAGATATTACTTTTTGTTTTTTTGAGAGAGTCTCACTATGTCACCCTCTGTAGAGTACTGTGCTGTCACAGCTCACAGCAACCTCCAACTCCTGGGTTCAAGTGTTTCTCTTGCCTCAGTCTCCCAAGTAGCTGCGACGGCAGGTACCACCACAATGCCGGGCTATTTTTAGAGATGGGGTCTCTCTCTGGCTCAGGCTGGTGTTGAACCTGTGAGCTCAGACAATACACCTGCCTCAGCCTCCCAGAGTGCTAGGATTGAGCCATTGCACCCAGCCCATTAAACATATTTTCTTTAGTTTTTTTTTTGTTTGTTTGTTTTCAGACAGAGTCTCAGTATGTCACCCTCGGTAGAGTGCTGTGGTGTCACAGCTCACAGAAACCTCAAACTCTTGGGCTTAAGTGATTCTCTTGCCTCAGCCTCCCAAGTAGCTGGGACTACAGGGGCCCACCACAATGCCCAGATATATTTTGTTGCAGTTGTCCTTGTCATTCAGCTGGCCTGGGCCAGGTTTTATCCCCGCCAGCCTTGGAGTATGTGGCTGACCCTGTAACCACTGTGGTACAGGCGCCGAGCTGACCCAGCTATTCTTAGAGATGGGGTCTTGCTCTAGCTCCTGCTGGTCTCACACATGGGCTCAGGCAATCCACTCACCTCAGCCTCCCAGAGTGCTAGCGGTTAGGAGATCTTCACTGAAAATCTCAGGATAAGAAACATGTGGCTCTTGCATCACAGCGATGCACCAGCTCACACAGCACTGTCTGTGAGGGAGTTTTTAGCCAGTAAAGAAATAAGTGTACTGGAGTGCCCTCCCTACTCACCTGATCTGGCGCCCAGTCACATTTTTCTATACCTGAAGATAAAGAAAATATTGAAAGGAAGACATTTTGTTGACATTCAGGACATCAAGATAATACAATCACAACTTTGATGGCCATTCCAGAAAAATAATTCCAAAATTGCTTTGAAAGGTGAACTTGGCACTGGTATCAGTTTATAAGTTCCCAAGGGGAGTAGCAGGTACTCCCCTATAAGCTATAGTCCGTACGTGTTAATACAACTTCTTTGTCATGAAGGCCTCTTCTTCCCTTGTTTCCTATTTTCTCTGGGAATTCCCACTTAAGTTTTTGGAATTGCACTGACTTCCTTTTCTGACTTTTTTTAAAATTATTTTTTGAGACAGAGTGTTACTATGTCACCCTCTGTAGAGTGCTGTCGCATCACAGCTCACAGCAACCTCCAACTCTTGGGCTTAAGCAATTCTCTCACCTCAGCCTCCCTAGTAGCTGGGACTACAGGCACTCACCACAACACCCAGCTATTTTTTGGTTGTAGTTGTCATTGCTGTTTGGCGGGCCCCAGGCTGGATTCAAACCCACCAGCTCTAGTATATATGGCTGGCACTCTAGCCACTGAGTTATAGGCGTCGAGCCCTTTTCTGGCTTTTTATAGGGGGCCATTTATCTTAACCTTCACCAGCTCACCTCCCTTTCCCTCCTATGAGTCATTCTCTCCTGCACATTCAATTGCAGCTCAAAATAACTGCTCTGACACGGCTGTCTTCAAGCCAGAGTGTCCCTGAAAGTGGCTTTTCTGAAAGGTTAAACATCATCAAGGCTTATCGGATACCAGATGGCATCTCAAACTTCAAAAGTCAGGTCACACTCATAGTAAAATGTATGTGGAAACCTGGGCTAAATGACTCCTCATAAATTAGAAAGTAAGAATTAGACCAAGTATTTCAAGAAAACTTCATCTTCTGAGATTATATGGGGACTTTACAATCTTCTAGGAAGCAGGAAAATGCCAGCATGTCTCCTGATTTTTTTGCAGTTTTTGCTTGGGGCTGGGTTTGAACCCACCATCTCTGCCATGTGGGGCCAGCGCCCTACTCCTTTGAGCCACAGGTGCCACCCCTTGTCTCCTGATTTTTACACAGTATCAGCAGTCACTGTAACAAGCGTTCAATACATTTTTCCTGTACAAAAATGCTTATAGCTTCAATAAAATTAATGTATCGAAAATAAACTTTAAGCATTAGTACGAAGGTGCTTAATACATATCCTATACATTCGGGTGTTCAGAACAAGGGTTTGGATTGTTCCAAGTTAAATAAAAGGGTCACATCAGTATTCCCCTTTCAATTAAAGTGGAGTTTGTGACTGTTTCCACACATGGGGTGTTTTTACAGCTTAAAATGATTCTTATTTCCTATTTCAAGAGGACAACCTCTTGAGATAAAAGAGAGGGTCTGATTAAAACACAGAGCACAAAACACTTGAATATTTCTCTTTGATGAACCGATTGATGATTTATGCATACGTGGGTTCTCTTGGCTTTTACTTCATAAAGATTTTCATTGGCTTTAGATAAATACCCCTTAGGAGAAAGCTTGATTCTGAAATCTCTCAGACACTGCAAAGCGTACTTGATAAAACTCAATCCCCTGAAGAAAATCGTGAAATTAGGTTACATTACCAAGTCCTTTAAATCTGATGAGATCACAACTGAATTCACTATTATTATTTTTATTTATTTATTTTGGCCAGGCCTGGGTTTGAACCCACCACCACCTCCAGCATATGGGGCTGGCGCCCTACTCCTTTGAACCACAGGCACTGCCCTCAAGTTCTATTTTTTTTTGGAGGGGGGGATATTTGCATATCTTAGCCTATTCTGGCTGTGATAATCAAATAACACAGACTTGTGGCTTAGAAAGAGAATATATTTATAGGAATTGTGGAGACTGGAATCCAAGATCCCACCTCCTGGCGTGGCAGATGCTGTGAGTGGTGGGGACTCACCTCCTGGCCCACATATGGGGCTTTTTCACGAGGTCTTCACACAATGGAAGGGGTCATGGAGCTGTCTAAGGTCTCTTTATAAGGACACTGAGTCTTACAAACAAGGGTTTATTGGTCATAGGTCACTATGTCCTCACATGGTGAAAGGGGCCAGGGGATTTTCTGGGGTCCACTGAGTCTTACAAACAAAGGCTTATTGCTCACAGGTCACTATGTCCTCATTTGGTAGAAGGGGCCAGGGACTCTCTGGGGTCCCTTTATAAGGACACTGATCCCATCCCTGAGGCTCCACCCTGAGGACCTCAGCCCCTCCGAAAGTCCCCACCTGCTCACACCATCACCTCGGGTGTGAATCTTCCACATCTGAATTTTAAGGAAAAAAAAACCAAACCTGTAGAGCATTGCATTACATTTAATCTACACCTGGCAGCCTTGAGCAGAAACCTGCCAAAATCTCCATTTGAGGCTCACTAAGTCAATTACTGTGGCTAAAATGTAGACTTTCCTGTCTTTAGGTGAATTTCTTTCAATTCACAGCCATGGAGACCCAGGAATGTAAAATCAATGCTTCATCGATCAAGCCAGCATTGAAGAACAAAGTTCACACTTTCTGTACCGAGAGTTCAAAATTTCCATGATCGTAATAGACATCACAGAATGTCCTCTTTTAAAACGTATTGGAGTATCTTTATTGAACTATTTTAAGGGACTAGAGTAACAATATTTTTACACAACACTGACCATCTCTTCCCCAAATGATGTGAAAGATTCCAGCTCTATCGCAATTTAGTGCAGTAAGCCTGATATACAATTTCAGGGAGACCTTTTTTTTTTTTTGGATAGTTTGCTTCCAGAAATATATTTTCTACATCAGCTACTCTGAGTTGAGTTGCTGGAACATTTCTTATTCTTTCTGAGTTCATCTATTTGGCTGACTTTAAAAAGGATTGGACGAGGCCCTATCCTTTGAATGAGTTGATAGGATTGTGATAGCACAGGCTGAAGATGAAATTTCAGTGGAGGGTGGAGAATTGCCAGACTGTGACCCCTCCTGTGCTTTCGAGGAGCGATAAAGGAAAGAAATCAAATGAAAAGCAAGCCACAGGCACATCTGGTAGGCAAATTAGATCATTGCATAAAGTTTTGGCAAAAAATAAAGTTAGCAAAAAGGAGGCCCACGGTCCCTTTAGCTAATAAAAAATCAACGATATTAATTATAACCACAAATGAAAAAAGCACACGCATTGAGAATAAGATGGAGTCAGCCAGGCTAGGGCAGACTTGATGGATTTAGGAGATTATCTTTTGAATGGGAGCATTTTAAAAGGTCACTGAGTTATGCTGATTAGCATTTAAAATAAGGATTAATGTGTTTTTTTGCTTTCAACTTTTATGCATAAAACTGTAATTTGGGAAATGATAGAACAGAATAACCTTGGAGATGGTACTATCACCGTTGTCTACAATTGGTGACCTTCTGACATAATAAAGTTCACATGTCCCTGTGTCTGCATATTGGCTGATGGTGACAGGCGGCCAGACCCTCTTCATCAGTTTCAGGATCAATCCTTTAAAAAGTTCATATCTGGCATTTTTTTTTTTTTGACACAGAGCCTCAAGCCCTGGGTAGAGTGCTGTGGCATCACAGCTCACAGCAACCTCCAACTCCTGGGCTCAAGTAAGTCTCCTGCCTCAGCCTCCCAAGTAGCTGGGACCACAGGTGCCCACCACAACGCCTGGCTATTTTTTGGTTGCAGCTGTCATTGTTTTGGCGGGCCTGGGCTGGATTCGAACCCGTCACCTTAGTTGTATGTGGCTGGCACCTTAGCCACTTGAGCCACAGGCGCTGAGCCCATATCTTGCATTTTTATTTTTTCTGAGGCAGAGTCTCAAGGTATAGCCCTGGGTAGAGTGCTGTGGCATCACAGCTCACAGCAGCCTCAGACTCTTGGGCTTAAGTGATTCTCTTGCCTCAGTCTCCCAAGTAGCTGGGACTACAGGTGCCTGCCACAACACCCGGCTATTTTATTGTATTATTGTTGTTGTTGTTGCAGTTGTCATTGTTGTTTCAGCTGGCCCCGGGCTGGGTTCAAACCCACCAGCCTTGGTCTATGTGGGCAGCTCCCTACCCACTGAGTTATAGGCATCTCCAAGCACGGAACATTTTCATAACATTCTTTCCACCAAATGAAGGTATTAACAGGAAAAAAAGCGACACTCTGCAAAATAATTTAAGGAAGTTTATTGTGACCCAATTTTGAGGACCATGACCCAGAGCCACTCCCAAGAAATCTTGAACAGGT
>CAUYQV010144146.1:0-28746 GCA_963574575.1 Galagoides demidoff
GTCTAAATCTCCTAGTAAGAATATAATTTAAGCTTACCTGCTGTGAATTACATTTTTAAATTTAGGTTACCAATTATTTTTTTCTTAATGTTAATTTATTGAACAATCAGTTACTTTTTTATAAATGATCGTCATAAAATATGTAATAGGAGTTTGATTACATGTTTTTTAAGGCACAAATGTGCTTAATAGAGAGACTCTAAAAAGCTTATGAGATGTGAAGTGGAAATTATGAGACTTGTTTTTAACCTGAGTTCTCACTAATACTCAACAGGGTTTATGCTTTATTGCTTAATATTTTTTTTGCTTCAATTTCCATATTTGATCTTCTGTAAAAACCACTAAAACTTTCTTCATAATTGCCAAGGAAGCTTTTACAGTTCTCTGGCATAGGTCTCTCTTTTGACATAATGAATTTGGGGTCCTGAGATTTTTCTTTTTCTTTTACATAAGTTTGTTGTCTTATATAGGTTTAGTCCCTGAAACTACCAATAATTATAATAGTAATATCAAAGATAGCTGATCTGAGTTTATCATAATATTAATAGAGATAGTAATAATAAAGTTTGAAATATATAACACAGTATGACACAGAGCACATGAAGGGAGCACATAGTGTTGGGAAAATGGCACCGACAGACTTGTTGACCTAAAATTCATAACCAGCCCAATAAAATTAGGTGTGCCTGTATTGCCCTTTTATCTTGAACAGAGTATGCAGATTTATCTTTGAAGGTAGGTGAGTTAGAACTCAGCTCTGGTGATCCCATCTCAATTCTGCCTTCATTAAGGCTTGAATTTATCCATTTCCTGAAACTTCTGAGAGTTCTTCTCGCTCTTAGTCAGATCTTCACACGTTTGTTTGTTAAATTTTTTTCCATAAGATGAAATATTTTATTTGCTACTGGCTGCATAAATAATTATTGGTAAATAAACAAAATAATAGAAAATTTTCATATTCTTTAAGAGATTGTTAAGAAATATTTGGCTTTGGAAAGTTAATGCCATTCTACTACCCTTAGGACATATCTTCCCATAGGATAGAACTCGGCTCATTTTCTGAGTGTTTGTTGTGACTCTGAACATTAGAAGATGGTCTTTTTTACAATCTTTTTTCATAAAACTGTTGGAAACCTGAGGTCATAATAAATTCTAAGATGATAGCTGTGGTTCTTGTCCAATCAGCATTTTTGTTTTGTTTTTGTTTTTTTTGTTTTTTGAGTCAGAGTCTCACTTTGTTACATGGGTAGAGTGCTGGGGCATCATAGGTCACTATAACGTCAAACTTCAGCTCAAGTGATCCCCTTGCCTCTGCCTCCTGAGTAGCTTGGACTATACATGCCCACCATAATGCCTGGCTAGTTTCTCTGTTTTTAGTAGAGACAGGATCTCCCTCTTGCTCTGGCAGGTTTTGAACTCCTGAGCTCAGGCAATCTACCTGTCTTGGCCTCTAAGAGTGCTGGGATTACATATATAAGCTGCTGTGCCCAGCCTCCAAGTCTGCATTTTCTCAAACCTTTCTTCAGACCTCTGGTTCCATAGCAGGTTGTTAAATAGCTGTTAGATATGCACACAGAGGTTTTCTCATCAAATGAGTTTAGGGAATGTTAGAAAAACTTTCTGTTTTGTTTATGGTAAGACTTCTTAAAGCCTTTAATATGCTAATTTATATCATGGCTGACTGAAAAGGGGGCATTGGATATACGGTTTAATAAATTGATTTAGCCATAAATTCGCTTTTACTCAGAGAATATTCTGTGGAACTAATATTCCTTGAAACCTACTTTGAGAAATGTTGGCTTAAGTTGAAATTTTCATCTAAGTTGAATTGTATTAACTCATTATATCTTTACTATAACTGTGATTTAGGCACTCTCAGAATGGCCTTTTTGTGGAAGAGGGAACGATGATGAACAATACGTTGTTTATTCAAGTTCACTCAGCTAGTAGGAATGTAGTTAAAATTCAAGGCCATACATATCAGACTCTAATGTGTATGCTTTTAGGACCACAGAAGAATTAGGATTAAGCAGAAGTTGGTGATTGATTGGATATGGGAAACTAGGAAAAGGTAGAGTTTATGATTACTCTTAAGTAAATGAGAAAGCAGAAGAGATTTTGGAAAGAAAAAAAAAAGCTTCAAGAAGGAAGTCTCATAAGCTAAATGGATTTAGACTGAATAAGGGACAGGAAGAAAAGGCACACCACAGGGTGACAGGGACTCCACTAAGGCAAAAAGAGGGAGTCATGGAATTAATCGGAAGGGAAATCATAGGAGATGTATTTTAAAAAGCAAACTGAAGTTGGGATTTTAACTTTGAGTGTGGATTTTATCCTAGATGGAGTGTCGGTCACCAGTCTAAAAGAATAAACTGATGTCAACTGTATTTGAGGGAGACTGTGTCAGACTTTACACAAGACAGCCCTCAGAGACAATCCCAGTGCTAGTTGACCATTCACATTATTTGTGAATAGACATGTCTATAACTTATGACTTATTCAATTATTTGAATTTATGAAAATTAAAAAAATTTTACTTATTTATTTATTTTTCATTTGAGACAGAGTCTCACTGTGTCATCCTTGCTAGAGTGCTGTGGTGTCACAGCTCACAGAAACCTTAAACTCTTGGACTAAAGTGATTCTCTTGCCTCAGCTTCCCAAGTAGCTGGAAGTACAGGTATCCACCACAACACCTGGATTTTTTGTTGTTGTTGTTGCAGTTGTCATTGTTGTTTAACTACCTGGGCCGGGTTTGAACCTACCAGCCTCCCTGCATGTGGCCAGCACAGTAACCATTGTGCTATGGGTGCTGAGCCAAAACTTTCTGAATTAAAAAAAATAATAATCCTTTATCCTAACCAGAACCTTTTTTTTCCCCTGTATAGGACAAACAAGTTTTCTTTTTGCAAAACATCCTAGTCTATTCTATAGTATTTTTTCTCTATATAATATTGATTTGACTTGAGTCCAAGGAATTTAGGGACCTTTTGATGGAAGAATAGCAACATTTCAAATTTATTTAGTAATATGTCCGTAATATTGATTAAACAATGGAGTACTGAATAGAAACCTTGTCACTTTTATTAATTAATTTTTACTAATTCATTTTTCTATATCCTGAGTCATCAAGTAAGATTAATCCCTTAAATGCCATAATTTTGTGTATGTAAGTGAAAGAGTTAGTAGACAAATCAGGAGACATTGGGGCAGAGGATTAGTTCAGTTGACAAATTATGGACAT
Source organism: Galagoides demidoff (assembly GCA_963574575.1). Lineage (NCBI taxonomy): Eukaryota > Metazoa > Chordata > Mammalia > Primates > Galagidae > Galagoides > Galagoides demidoff. The sequence continues at coordinate 3,245 of CAUYQV010144146.1, forward strand.
TCTTGGTGCACTTTAGAACACGAACCAGTAAAATTTCCCTTTCTGGAATACCAACGACTTTTGTCCTCCCCATAAACACTTTATAAAACTAGCTGGACAGGCAGAAATGTTTCACCAGCATCAGAGCAAAGCCTAGTCTTAATGTCCATTACCTGCTGTAGACCTATTAAAATGTCACTACTCTAGTGTTAGTTTTTTGTTGTTATTGTTTTTTGTTTTGCTTTTGTTTTGTTTGAGACAGAGTCTTACTCTGTTGCTGTGGGTAGAGTGCTGTGGCATCACAGCTCACACTAACCTCAAACTCCTGGGTGTAACTCCACTTGCCTCTGCCTCCTAAGTAGCTTTGATTCCAGGCTCCCATCACAACACCCATATAGTTTTTGTATTTTTAATAGAGTTAGTGGTCTTGCTTTTGCTTAGGCTGGTCTTGGAACCCTGAGCTCAAGTCATCTACCTGCCTCAGTCTTCCAGAGTGCTAGGATTACAAGCGTGAGCCACCGTGCCCAGCCACTACTCTAGTGTTGAGGCTAACTCTAGTTAGCATACTAATGCACTACACTCTTTCTCTTCTCTGAATGGAAGATTCCTATCACATAGGTGTTCTTATTTTATAGAAATTTTAAAGATCAAAAGAGTTTTCTATATGAAAATAATTCACAAACTTCTGTACAATGGTTAGCTGTTATTTTTGAGGGCCATAATCATTTTGTCTAGTGAATACCAGCCACACAAAACCACATTAAAAATGCCAAGAAAAAAAAAATCAAAACTTAGCTTTGTCCTTTTCTCCTTTAAGGGAATTTTTGACATGTTTTGAAGTATAAATATAGTCAGAATGGAATTTGCATACATTTAAACAGAAGGAACTTCTCAGGATTTGTTTCTGCTGACTTTTGTGTCTTTTTGTTTCTTTTGGGGGGTGGGTGGGGGAGAGTAAAGTGGTATTTTTTACCATTACTTAGAAAAAGGCTTTTTCATACCTGTCTCACGTAATGCCCATGAAAAATCCTGGTGTTTTCAGTGGCACACAGAATAGCGTCTCAGCACATGTAGGTTGAATCTCAAAAATTTCCTTGTAGGTTTGTCACTTAACCATTTACTTATCACTTCAGATGTACAAGACCAGAATGTGAAGAGAAAAATATATTTTAAAAAATTATTTTTTAAAAAAGATGAAGATTTTATATCTTTTGTATTAGCCTGGATGGAGGTGGAACACATTCTTCTTCGTAAAGCATCACAGGAATGGAGAAGCAAGAATCCAATGTGCTCAATACTGATATGAAGGCAGTAGGTGGTCTAACACAAGGTGGGAGGTTGGAGAATGAGGGAGCTGGGAGGATAGAGGGGAATGGGGGTTTACAGTGTCTGGCACAACTCTTGGGGGTCGGGACACAATTATAAAAGGGACTTTACCTAACAAATGCCATCAGTGTAACCTAATTGTTTGTACCTTCAATCAATCCCAAACAATAAAAAAAAGGAAAAAAAATCCCTTTAAGCTTAATAGTGGTCATATAACTGATATATAATACAAAATATAACCAAAATTAGAGAACTGAATTGAAGACGAAATTTCAAAATGGAAATTTTCCATGACTGTGCCTTTTTGAAGCCTTTTTTCAAGAATGTAAGTTAGGAGCCTTCACCATTCAACAGTACACCTCCACAGCATGGCCGCCATCTGCTGCTGCTCCCTAGTGGCTGCCCTTAAACTGCCTGGGTTGTCTGCATGTTGAGGGGAAGAAGAGAAAGGAACAGCTGTTCTGGAGCTTTGTGGATGCCTCTGCCCTCCCCAGCACCTGGCAAATGCACAACTCAGCTCCTGGAGCAAGCACACACACTAAGCCCGGCTGTGTTCCTCTTCACACCACTTGCTCATCCTCACACAAACCACTGATCTCCGTTCTGCCATCCTTTCTCCTTCTTTCTCTTATTTCCATTCTCTTTTCAGGAAGCTAAGTGGGAATGGAGTAGGGAGACTGAGAGGCTGTATGCAGAGAGTTACGGGATTCTGGCCAAACTAGATCCTGTTTGCCATCTTACTAATTTCATTTATTTAATGAGCAATGCTTTGTAAAAAAAAATCTTTATGTGTCAGGAATTCATGTAAATATTCATGTAAACGTATTATTTCATTTAGCTTGTCTTTCTTTTTTATTTCAGATTAATATGAGGGTGCAAACGAGTAGATGATGATGGTTTCTAACAATACTGTTATGATGAGTACTGCTGTTTATATATGACAGGAAAAATGTGAATACAAGACTAGTAAAAGTTTTTCACTATGGTCTTCTCTTCAGAGAGAAACATCTTTGCTGCATGAGGGGAGAATCAGGCATCACTGAAATCAGTTTGATGGATTTACACTGCAAAGATAAGAGAAAGAAATGCATACATATAGGAGATAAGAAGGACGGGACTACAGAAGGAGCATGGCTTGTTGTTTGTTGGCAGATTTTAGGAGCCACAAAAGAAGAGAAAGAGAGACTGACTGTTTGGTACAGCTGCCAAATGAGAAAGCTGCATATTCAGAGAGATAGAGAGGAAGAAAGAATGAATGCGTGAGAGTGAGCTCCTCCAGGGAAAAGCATGCTTACGGGGGGTGCAAAAAGGGTTCTAGGGAATTTTACTGGGTTGCAGAAATTCATCTTTTGGTATTGCTGAGAAATTTCAATGAATATTTAAGTTGCTTCCAAATTAGATTTTGATATTTAGACATTATGCTATAGTTCCATAAGACAGCTGTAGTTACAGTATTGGAATGTAAAATGTCTTATCTACTGGTTTTATTTTATTTTATTTTTTGAAATAAATCATCACCTAGAATATAGATTAGAGTAGAATCGCATGTGTCTTACAGTCTGGAAATTTCATGGAAATTTCAAGATAACTAGATGGTTCTCCCTGGAATACTACTATGCCAAAGCCAGAGAGAAACTTTGCTACTATTCCAAGATTAATGTTCTAGGGTAATAACCTTGTATTTGGTTTTGGATTATTGTATGTATTGCTCTTTTAAGTTTAGTGTTAAATGAATGTACTAAATTAAGATGTCCTAGGAAGTTCTTTTAGGTAACTGTAGATTGGAAATTACCTTTTAAACTATACTTCCCAATAAATCAATTATCTTACAAAAAGAGAGACCATTTAGAGTGGAAGGAGGATTCGTGGCACCCACGGCTCGACTGGGTGATGACCTAAAGCTCAGCTCTGCTGACTAAAATACCACTCCCAGATGTTAAACTTGGAAACCACCAATGCTACTAGGAATTTAAAGGATTGATGACCAGGAGAGAGAAAGGGAGCTATGAGTTATGGATAGAATTTCCCACTGAAGCAGGACAGCTATGATAAGCCTTGGAGGCCATGGGGTCAGCAATGAAGTGAGTAATTGCAGGGTTTGGCTATAGGTGTTTTCCTGAAGTCAAAGACTACGTAACCTGTGCTTCTGAAGAAGACTGCTTCACTGACCTAGAAAGGACACAACAGAGTCACTAGGGGAGAGTGGTGTAAGTTTGATCTATAATTAGACTTTCATAATAAAGGGAGAAGTATCCACCTATGCATTTAGACTGGAGGGATTTCATATTCCAGGCCTGTGAGGTCAGAATCCTCACTGAGGTTTTGAGGAATAGAAAAGGAAAACATCTAAAAGATAGGAGACAAGAAAAAAATAAAAGACGAGACGCAGTCTAAGCTGATGTTGGAAGAATCTTTGTAGAATTTTAAAGAAATAGAGACCTGGGGACAGTGGCAACTATCTGATTGGAAAAGAGGACTTTTCCTTTGCTCTATGCTATGTGCTGAGTTCTCTTTTGCTATTTGTGAATGACATCAAGAAATATTTAATTGCTTCTCAAAATTATGGTTGAAGTTTGTTCTTTAAAGTTATTATGAAATGCTTGTCCCAGTTCTCCTGGTGCATTGACTGCAAATGTTAAACATATTTATAGATGAGGAAACCAAAGTGCAGAAAATAGAAATGGCTGACTCGTGACTGTCGACCAACAGCACTTGACCAAGACTCAAGCTGCTTGCCTTGCACAGAGCTGTCACTATCAGCTTCCATTGAGTTCCTCATTACCAACCGCTCTGAGAGAAGAGTGGATGGGGAGCTAGTTATTCGGTGATGGGAGAAAGAGATTTGAGTTGAATACTAAAAATTCTAGTTGGACATTGAGAGCAAGAGAGATAGAAATATAAGAAAAGAAAGTAAAGCTCATAATCATGGCTTAGAACATGGCACATGTTTAAGGGATAGGTGCTTTGTTCAAGTAAGAGTCTCAAGATTTACAAAGTCAAAAAATATGATATATATAAACAAGTATAACCTTCCTGAATTCTACACTAATGTCTCATTATTCAGTTATAGTGGTTTGGATAATAATTTTCTTCATTTCTTCGCATTTGAAGTTGAGACTCATGGTCAAATAGCAGATTTTATTTTACTGCCTAAAGGAGTCTACCCCTACAATGCATAGGATCTCAAAGTTAACTGAGGTAAAAAGAACCACCAGAGAATTGAAGAGTACAGGAAGCTAGTTCTCAGACAGCTTGGAATTCAATAAGGCTGGCAGAAAACTCTGAGTCATGTTATGCTATCCTTGCCTACTCAGTCAGTATTCATCAGGGAACTTCCTCACAGGAAGTGCCAATTCCAACGTTTTAACAGCAGGGTCAATCAATAGTATCAGACAATAGATATAGACTCTGGGCCAGTCTGCAAAGCAGTCCAGAAAAAAAAAAAAAAAGGAAAGAAAGAAGAAGACTGTTTAAAAAAAATAGCACATTGCGTTTTGTGAGTGTCTAATAAAAATAAATTAAAAAAAGAAGACAAGAAGGGGAACTTTAGTTGCCTTGAGGTATTTCAGCTCACAAAGCACAAAGACTTAACTTTATTGAAAAAAGAAAAAAAGGCAAAGTAAACTACCTGAAGATTCGGGTAGTCAAGAGTTCAAAAAAAGGCCAGTCCTGAAAATACAGCTGATCCTAGAATATTACTGGTCATAGAATAGGTGAGAAAAATCCTTAATTCTAAGAAATGGCACTTTTATGCCCTACGTTGGAATGTGTTTATGATGAATACGTGGTTCTCCAAATTCATCACATCCCTCTCTATTTTTCCCTCCAGTCCATGTTCACAGATGTACGTGACTGCTTTTCAAGCCTTCTTTCAATCATGCTAGAACTCTCTATAGTTATCTGTTAAAAAGTTGCAGTATTCCTACAAAAGTCGGTGGATTTACTTATGTCCAGAATTTTTGAGGAGTTTAATATGCTGCCAATAGCAGTAGTAGTGGTTTTGATTTACTGATGGTTTATTTTACTAAGCCAATACCTACAGTTCCGTGTAGTCACAAACAAGCATAGTTGACTGAATGCAGAAATATTCATTTATTCCCCAGGTGAATTGGCAATAGTAGAAATGTCATTTACGTTGATGTTTTAGGTTTTGCCTTTTAATTTCTACCGACGTTTTTATTCAGAAAATTGCTTGAATGGAAAGCAAGATCCATCTGATCCTACTTTTCTAGACCTTTGGGCCCACCTTGGAGAGGCAACCTTTTTTTAAATATTTATAATTTTGTGGGGGTGAATACTTAATATATTTTTTTACAGTTCAAATTCTTTACCAAGTGACTTACTGAAATTATGATAATAAAGGTAGGCTTTTGTTCACTTTTGCTACCCTTCATGTCTTCCTCCAAACTTGTTTTTTATGGTACCTGTTATGTTGAGGTCTGCATTTTTTTCTTTCTAGTAAATTTCATTGTCCCATAAAAATATACTTAAGTCTCCATTATAACTTGACTTCTTATTTTATGAGAAAAATATATAAAAACATAGAAACTTTGTTCTGCCCTTTCTTCCCATGTGTATCACCCATTGCTGTTTGTTTTTGTCACACTTTTACATCATCATTTTGTTCCTATAGGCATTCTGTAAAAACAACCGTGTCTTCCCTTTCTTTGACTCTGGCTTGACTCTAAAAGCAGAAAACAAACCTTTATACTATTATCACAGTGTAAGGGTTTAAGTTCTGGAGTAAAACTTGATTTCTCTCTTCAGAGCAGAGAGCTGATGCCATAAACTAGGGTCACTCAGAAGAGAAGGTTGCAGGTATTAAGGTTAGATGAGATCTCTTTTCTTATATTGAATCCACTGCCTAACATTTTAATACATTTGTGCTCCCTTTGGATTAAAGAGAAAAACATTTTACTGATGTTTCTGATCTTTGTTGTTGTTGTTTTTCCTTGCACAGTTTGTGGTAGTTCTCTCCCCACCACACACACCCCCATCTCTCTCTTCTTTCTCTTTCTCTGCCATTACCTTTATGGTTTTCTCTTAACCCACTCGAGATGGCTCTTCTCTGACACTCAGTCTCCCTGTTCCAGGCTTTGCCGGCTGCTTTCTATGGTGCTGCACAGCTGTGCCCTTATGAACTCTCTTCACTACTCTACAGCATGAATTCCATCCATGGAATATCATCTCATGGATCCTGTGTTTTCCTCTGCCTTAATTTACTTCCCACATTTTAGGAGTATATTCTTAGATCAATTCCCATGATAGCATGCACGGTGGTAAACTATCTCAGAAAAATAGCTTTGTTCTAGATTATAATTAAATTAATGGCCTAATTTATAATTAAATTAATAGTCTTGGATTTACAAGCATTAATAGGAAATTTTCCATCAGAACTTTAAAAGAATCATGCGGTTGTTTTAAAGATCCAGTTTCAGCATAAGAAGTCAAATTCCATCGTAAGAAACCAGGGGTTCTTTGATGTCCTCTGTCATTCCCTGTGCAGAGGATCCAGTGGGCCCTTTTTAAGGTGAAGGTTCATGTCCTTTAGCCCTGGAACATTTCTTTGCATTATTTATTGGATATTATACCACACTTCAATCTTCTGTAATCTTTCTGTTTTGGAATTCTATTAACCAAGTATAATCTGTGCAGTGATTCTTGATCTCACACTTTCTCTCTTTACAGTCTACATGTTTGCAATTATTTATCGATCTTTTCAGCTGTTTATTTCATCAGTTGCATTATTAGTCCCTAATAGTAACATTTTGATCCCTCACATTCAGTTTCAATAGTATCTGATTTTATATTTATGGATGTGTTTTGTTCTCAAATCTCTACATTATTTACAATTTTTAAAGTTTCTTTTCTTTAGTGGAATACCTGTTTCCTCCAAGACCAGAGAATTTTCAGTTTGTTTATACCTCTTATCTCACTTGCCGACTGCTTGGTGATCCTTGGTGGAAGAAATTCCTGTGTCTTTGGGATTGAATTCTTCTGTTACAGTGAAAAAGGATGGACTTCTGTCCTGGATCTCTGATCTGAAGCAGCAGTCAGGCCAGGGATTCTACACAGGTCCAAGGAGAGTGGGGCATACCTGTCGACAGGCAAAGAGGATTTTTCTTATGGTAAGGGCCAGTATGGATACTACAAATATTAATATTTCCAGAAGTTTATTTTATTTCTTAAATAATAGCCCTTTGTTTTTATGCCAAGAGGTAAATCTCTGTACAGCGAGACAGGTCTCTCATTCTGGTCCTGGATATAGACCATCATTTCTTTTCAGTATAGTGTATAATCTCATTTAAATCTCATGAAATCCAAATGACTTGCTGTCTTTATATGTTCTATGTCCTTGGGATCCCTTTGGGAAAATTTGTTCCCTTTGAAAGTCCCTTAGTGTAAGTTTAGGTTGGGAATTTTCTATTTATATTTCTCTATCAAGCCATGAGCCTCCCTTTCTGCATTTATGGCACTTATTAAAAATCTCTTATGCTGGTAGAAATTCTCTCTGCATTTTGTATAATTACATAGTCTTAATGACTTAATTTTCTCTTGAATATTTAGCCTTTTCTACAAACAGATCTTGGAATGATGGACAACCAATCCCTGAGACAATTCTTCATCTTAGACCAGCTGTATCAATGTGGTTTTGAAAACAACCTCATGAAATGTTGTTCCATTTGTGAAAAGGGGTAGTTATTTATTGGTTATGCAGATACTTAGATTTAGAAAAAAAGATGGAAAACATGAAAGAAATTGTACTTGAATCGAATTCAAATCCATCCTGCGGACATGCTTGACTGTGTGTTCTTCAAAGCCGAGATTTCGGGATCTCAACTTCGTAGGATATTTATGAATGGGCATGTGAATTAACAAGACACCTATTTTTTAGAAAGAGTCCTGTATTGTTTTTTTCCTCTTTCTTGTCTTTTTTAAACATGGAGGAGCCAGGGAAAGTGTCATGGTGATTCTTATCTTGAGGGTCTTGGGGGAGAAGGTCTGAGAATGCTTCTGAAACTTTATTAATAGTTTCATAATTTAGCATCAGTGGCATTCCAGGAAAGAAAGATGTTTTTCAAGGGCTCTTTAACCTTACAATAAATTGGTAATAGGAATAGTGCTAAACTAAATTATTCATTGTTACCACTTTTAAAAACTTCTTTAGAGACTCCTAGTCCTTGTGAGTGGGCGGATTGCTGCCTAAGTCTGCAGGAGATATTTTGAATTTCTAATTTCTAGTTTATTTTATATTCATACAATGAAGTTGGCTATCGCAGCTGGAGTGGCTTAATGCTTTGAGCCCTAAAGTTATAATTTAAGAAATATCCTACCTGACAGATGTCTAGGACCCGTATCCCACTTCATGCTCACTGATGCAAGGATTTTTCATCCAACACTATTATATACTGTCTCTCAGTGGGGGAGTTCAGGTGAACTGGAATCAAATATAAAATAACTGAAGGCCAGAAAATATGAATATGTGATGTAGAGAGTGGGCATGTGGCAAAGTGCTGATTGAGAAGGAATGAAATGAGCTAGGGAAAGTCAAAAGGCGACAGACACCAAAAGAAAATAGCAAGTTAGCTTCAGAATCAAGAATGTTGGAAAACTAGATGTAGTCTGGAGCTAGGGAGGGGTTAAGAGGAAAGTCAGAATGTTCTCTTTATGAAATCCAAGGAGATATACAAAAAACTCATAGTTTATGTTACTACAGAGCAAGAAAGTTTTATCTTATGGGTGTAAGTTGTTCTTCAAGCCCTGATTGATAACCTCAAGCATTTTTTTTCTTATTTTGCAGTTTTGGGACGGGGCTAGGTTTGAACCTGCCACCTCTGGTATATACGGCGAGCACCCTACTCCTTAAGCCACAGGTGCTGCCCAACCCCAAGCATTTTTAAGGACTGGAATTTAAAAAGGATAATTTCTAAGATTGATACTGTGGAGACCTGATACACTGGTGGCAGGTCCCCAGTGGACTTGGGTGACTAATTTGCCTTTCTGTATTCAGCTTAGGATTTTAACCCTACAGCCAGTTATAGAGTAGATTTCCTTTCTAAATGGATGAGACTGAAGTTTTGGATAATTTATGATGTTGGCAGGATGAAGAAGGAGACACATTTTGCCAAATATTACTGGAGAAACCTCCTGGCCTCTTCCATCCCGAGAGTGAAACCACTGCATGGAAAGCTTCCTCCTTGGTGTCCTCCTCATGGTTTCATTCTAATTTTGGTGACAATAAGCTAACACTGCCTGAGAAGTACTGGTCTGTTAATATCTGAATGGCTGCTCTGATCTGGATACAAAATGCCCTTTTTTTCCGTCAGTAGAATAAATTTAAAAATAAAATCCACTTTCAGCATTTTTATTTCATTTTGAAGAAGTTTCAGTGTATCTTGGGAGAACAAAAACTCAGTTCCATGGAGCCTGTCGTGGTGGTTAAATAGCCAGGATGGAAAGAACCTCTTTGCAAACAATAGTCACTTGGCCCTTTTTCTAAGGTCACTGTAAAGAGCAAATTAGAAAAACATTGGCTTGTGACCACATTCTAGAAAACACAAAATAAAAGGAGATTAAAAAACTACTCCATTTTTAGACATCTCACTGTTTTGAGAAGAGAAACAAAAATTTTCCTGTTAGATAGTTGTACATCTTTTGTGTGTTCATTTGGAGCTGTTAAACTTTGGGGCATACATTTAATAGAATTTTAAGAAGTCTGACGGAGTGGAATTTTGAAAAATCATCAAGGTATGGAGCTGAATCATTGTTGTTTAATGGTTAATTTGCAAAGGCATTGTTATGCTCTGGTTTATTTTTTTAGGAATTATATGTCCTGAATTAGTTCTTCTCAATTTTTTTTTTTGATACTGTCAACCTTGATTTGGTTTTGCATTTGATTAGTATATTTCATCCTAGCTAGATGTCAAATCCCTTTGAAATGATTGCCAGCTCATCCAGGAGCTGCAAACAATTTGATAATACAGAAGCCACCAAATAAGCTCTAGCAACATCTTTTGTTTTGGTGTAACCTTAATGTTATAAAAATATTATGGAAGAATTGTGGCGTCTATTTTGCAACCTGATTGTTATTTTTAAAACTTTAGTGGGGTAATTTACAACAAAAAATGAGGGGAAATGTAAATTTTTGTAACGTTTTTCTATCTTTCATCAAACAACAGATTAGTGATTTGCATATTAATTTAGGAAAATTATAATTTACTCCAAAGTTGGTCATTTTTTAAAATCTTCTAAAATTCTCAATTATATGAAGTTAGAATAATAGTCTAAGGGGGCCCAGAGAGAAATACAGAGAGAGAGAAGTCAGACTATTTTCTTGCAGCTATGTAAACCAGAGACCCAAATGTTTTGAATACTAATCAGATAACTCTAAATTATCTAGTTTTAGAGATAGAAAAGAGGTGTAAAATAAATCTAATGTATCCTTTGGGAGTACCTTATTTATGGCATATGTCTTTTTTTCTGTTACCATAACTGGGAATAAATTTGATGTCATGAAAAGTTACTTCAAATGAAGTAATGATTGCGTGTTGGAAAGGGCGAGTCAAGGGGAACTTTAGAATCTTGAAGCTTCTGTTTTGTTCTTAATTCACATTTTGAGACCCTCAGACAGATATCAACAGCCAAATGTTTTTTTTGTTTGTTTGTTTCAATTTTTATTGTTCACTAAATAATTTTGTTTATTGGAGGTAGAAACAAGACATTGGGTGGCGCCTGTGGCTCAGTGAGTAGGGCACCAGCCCCATATACTGAGGTTGGTGGGTTCGAACTGGGCCCCGGCCAAACTGCAACAAAAAATAGCCGGGCATTGTGGCGGGCACCTGTAGTCCCAGCTATTCGGGAGGCTAAGGCAAGAGAATTGCCTAAGCCCAAGAGCTGGAGGCTGCTGTGAGCTGTGATGCCACAGCACTCTACTGAGGGTGATATAGTAAGGCTCTGTCTCTAAAAAAAAAACAAGATATTATGTATTTCTTCTTTTCTTGTTTTAAAAATGTTGAGTGAAGATTCCATAATGTTTTTGATAATTTTTGGCTAAAATAAATTCAGTATGATTTAGGATTATGACCTTATATCCTAATTATTTACATAGATCTGTCCAAAGCTAAGTTGTCCAGGCATGCCTCAAATTCCTGGGCTCAAGCAATGGCCTGGTTTTCATATGCTATGTAAAGATTACCCCTCCCATCTCTCAGTGTAGGCTAGACGTTTCAGTCTCATTTTGGCCAACCAAGGTGTGAGAGCTTGTTGGGAGGGAAGATGGTGAGTCTAATTGTCAATTTCTTTCTGTGCTTCTTACTATTTCTCATTTTTCTCTCTCTATGGCTGATTGACAACAGGAAGAATTCATAGGGACCATGCTCTTCTTACCTCCCTAAACTGGAGGCTTATCAATAGTGAAGGAATATCTTTTATTTTATTTTTTTACATCAGAGAGCTACCTTCTTTACCCCTAAAGGTCTACATCATTTTAAAAATTATTTTATTGTAGTAAGAAGTCTTAAGATGAAATCTGACCTCTTAACAAATTCTCAGGTGCTCAATGCATTATTGTTGACTATAGGTACAATGTTATACAGTATAAATAAAATTTTAGTCACGTTGATAATAACGTCTTATTTTTCCCTGCCTGCAGCTCTTGGCAAGGACCATTCTATTCTTTCATTGTCTGAATTTGCCTGTTTTATGATTCCCCTCCTATTTGTGGAATCATGTAATATTCATCTTTCTGTGACTGACTTATCATAATGCTCTTAAGGTTCATTCATGTTGCATATTGAAGAATTTCCATTTTTTTTTAAGATAGGCATGGAACAAAGTTTAACAAGGAAAAGAAAGACAGGCTTATAGAGTACAGAAGTTTGCAAAGAAGGATACATTCACCAAAGATAGTGAATGGGCCTCCATTGCTGGGAAAAGTAGACAAAGTGGCAAAGAGTGAATTTCTATTTTTTTCAAGCTAAATAAGATTTCATGATATGTATGTGGCATATTTTCTTTTTTTTCATTTATTAATGGACATTTAAGTCATTTTCACATTTTGATTTTTGTGAACAGTGCCACAATTAAGATGGGAGTACTAATGAGTTCCTGATTTCAATTCTTTTGGATAAATACCCATAAGTGAGATTGATGGCTCACTTGGTAGTTCTATTTTTACATTTTGAGGAACCGCCATATTGCTTGCCATATCAACACCACCAGTTTCTCCATATCCTTGCCAACACTTGTTTTGTTTTGTTTGCTTTGATTCATTTATAATAGCCATTCTAACAGATGTGAGGTAATAGCTCATTTTGGGTTTGATTTGCATTTCCCTGTTGACTAGTGAGGTTGAACATTTTTTTCACATGTGTCTTGACCATTGGTATATCTTCTTTGGAAAAATGTCCATTCAAGTCTTTTGCCTCTTTTTAAAAATTGGGTTGGGGTTTTTTGTTTGGTTTTGTTTTTTGCTATTGAGTTATAAGAATTATTTACAGTGTTTGAAGAATAACCCTTCATCAAATACATGGATTGAAATATTTTTTCCATTCCATAGGTTGCTTTTTCATTGCTGTGCAAAAGGTTTTTAGATGATGTAGTCTCACTGTTTACTTGTAGTTTTTGTCTGTGCCTTGGATGTCATATTCATCAAATCATTGCCTGATACAATGAATATCATGAAGATTTTCTCCTATGTTTCCTTCTAAGAGTTTTACAATTCCACATGTTACATTTATTTCTTTAATCTATTTTGACTTTATTTTTGTTCATGGCATTAGAAAAAGGCTAATTTTTTTTTTGTTATCTTTGTTAAAGTTTATTGTAGGTCTCTATTCTGTTCTATTGATTTATATATCTGTATTTATCCCAGTACCATGCTTTTTTTTTCTCAATTAAAGTTTAATAGAAACTACAAAGTATCCATGGGCTGATGCCCTCTACCAATAGATATACCATACTAATCAGATGGCTTGCCCCACAACACAGTTCAAGCCATTCTCACCAAGGGTAGAAAGGCTGGCCTTTTCATCTCCCGTAGGAAAGGCCTGTCTTATAACACATCACTTTTTGTCTGAACCTAAAGTCTTGTATTTTACCCATGGAAAAAAAAATACAAAAGAGATTTTGATCTCATGGCTGCCACTGCAGCCCAGCACTAAAATAGCCCAGTGCTCATTTCTGCTTGTAGAAATATTCTTTGCTCTTTTGGACCTCAGGCTTGATGGTATCACTACCAGGCTTCAAGCCAGCTGGGCACACTTCCCCATGTTTGTCAGTGAACTGGAAGGCCTGAACCAGTCTCAGAGTCTCATCCACAGAGCAACCAGCAGGGAAGTCATTCACAGTGATCTTCCAAAGGTACCCATATTGTCAATAATAAAGAGGTCCCTAAACAAGATGCCTTCATCAGCCTTTAAGACACCATAATCCTTTTTCTTCTATTCTTGAGATACTTTGCTAAGAAGAATATGTTCCAGCTCCATCCATGTAAACATGTAAGAGGTAGTCTCCATCTTTCTTTTGGCTGCATAATATTCCATAGTGTACATATACCACAGTTTATTGATCCAATCTTGGGTTGATGGGCATTTGGGCTTCTTCTGTCTTAACACAATAACTAAGAAAATGCCAGGAAGGCTATGTTGACCAGTTTGATGGAAGCATTTTAGATTGTGTGTAAAACTAACACATTGTACCCCATGATTGCATTAATGTACACAGCTATGATTTAATAAAAAAAAGAAAACAAGAAAAAAAAAAAGATACTTTCCACACATATACCAAAGCATTAGATGCCAGAATATTTGCATCTCTAAAAATCAATAATGAAAAAAAGGGATAATTCAATAGGAAAAAAATAGCAAATGATGGAAACATTTCACAGAGAATGAAACACAAGAGGCCAATAAACTCGTTAAATGCAAATTGAAATTAAAAAAAAAAAAAGACACCATAATCCTGCACAATGGTGCACTTGGGGTCTGACACCAAAGGAATGTTCATGGGTCCCAGTCCTCCCTGTTCCTAGGTATGTTGATCCATGCCAGGTGACAGAAGTGAGAACCCACAGAGACACCAATCACATGGCAGTTAAGTTTCTTAAATTCTTCTGCCCTATCCCTAAAATTAATGATCTCTGTGGGGCAGAAAAGGGTTAAGTAAAGAGGGTAAAAGAAGAAGACAACGTATTTTCCTCTATAGTCAGATAGGCTACTATCTTTGAACTGACCACCTGACATAATAGCTGTGGCTTTGAAGTTGGGAGCAGGGTGCCAAATTTTGGCATTTCCAGAGGGCATTTGCCATCAGCAGTTCTGAAAGAAAAGTTGTCAAAGACTAAGACCCCCACAGCAGTCAGGAAGAAGACTCCATGCTCTTTTGGTTATTGTAGCTTTGTTATATATTTTGAAACCAGGAAGAGAGATTCCTACACTTTTTTCTTCTTGCTCAAAATTCCTCTGGCTACTTGGAGTCCTTTGTGGATCACTTGAATTTTAGGATTTTTCCCTGTTTCTGTAAAATTTGGGGGGGGTGGATTTTGATAAGGATTGCATTGAATCGAAAGATCACTTTGCATGGTATGGATATTTTAACAGCATTATAATAAGTCATCTGACCTATGAACACAGGATGTTTTTCCATTTGTTTTGGTCTTATTAAATTTCTTTCATCAATATTCTATAGTTTTCAGTGCAAAAATTGTCCATCTGCTCAGTTAAAATTATTCTTAGGTTTTATTCTTTTTGGGGTTATTGTAAATGAATTTTCCCCCTAATTTTCTTTTCAGACAGTTTATCATTAATAAATAGAAATGCAATTGATTTTGTATATTGCTTTGTATTCTCTAACTTTAATTTGTTTACTTAATATTTTTGGAACTATTGAGTATTATTAGAATAACTCATAGTTCAAAGATTTTTTTCTAATGAAGTCTTTATAGTTTTCTTTATATGAGATCATATCATTTTAAAAACAGGGACAATATTACTTGTTCATTCAAATTTGGATGACTTTTATTTCTTTTCCTTGTCTAGTTGCACTGGCCAGAACTTCTAGTGTTGTGTTGAATAGAAGTGACAAGAGTGGACATCTTGTCTTTTCTTGATCTTTCAAGTTTTTTCCTTTGTGTACAATGTTAGCTGTAGGCTTTTCATGTTATGTGTATCCTTTATTATGTTGAAGTACTTTTCTTCTGTTCCTAGGTTGTTGAAGGTTTTTATTAAGAAGGTTTGTTGAATTTTCTCAAATACTTTTTTTTTTCTGAGATAATTGTAGGATTTTTACTCTTTGTTCTATTAATATAGTATATCCATTAATGTATTTTTACATATTGGATCATCCTTGCATCCCAGGGATAGATCCATTTATTTGGTTATGGTGTATAATCATTTCATTGTGTTGTTGGATTTGGTTTGCTAGTATTTTGTTGATGATTTTTGCTTCTATATTTATTCATATTAACTTCTTGTTTTTTCTTTCATTGTCTGTGTGGCTTTGATATCAGGAAAGTGGAAGTACTCTTTCCTCTTTAGTTTTTTGATAGAGTTTGAGAAGGATTAGCATTAATTCTTCTTTAAATGTTTTGTAGATAGTGAAGCCATCTGGTCTTGCCCTTTCCATTACAGGGACATCTTTGATTACTGGTTTAATCTCCATACTAGTTACACACTATTCTGACATTATATTTCTTTTTTTGTTCAGTCTTGGTAGGTTTTATATTTCTATTATTTTTTCCATTTCTTTTAGAGTATCCAGTTAATTGGCATATAATTATTTACAGTAGTCTCTTATTATCTTGGCATTGACATCAATTGTAATGAGGAACTGATTGACCTTACTCTGGTTCTGTCTGGTTTTGTCTACTTGGAAAAATGATAGGGAGGTGGTTTCCAGATCAGTAGTTCATTGGATTTCCTTGAGTTGAGTTTAGCTACAATCCACTTCTGCTTTGACGAGAAACCCTTTGGAAAATAACAGCTGTGGTTTCCCTTGGTCCTTGATATTGATGAAAATTTTTAATCAAACTTTTTCATTAAGAAAGATGTTGGCTTAGTGACTGCTGGGAAACTCTATGTCACTTGCCTCTTATCCAACTTCTGTTTTTCTTTACATAGACATGGAGCCATCCAAATTGCTAAGTCCTCCTTTCCATTTCTGAAGGGTCCTAGGAGCCATCTAATGGCCCTGCACATAACCATAATCATTACCCTAACTTTTTTCCATGGACCAGATGAGTCTCTATTGTCATGATTTTTTAAACCCTTGGTGCATATTTCTCCAGTAACTGTACAGACTTTATAAATCTCTAGCAATAAGCTCTTTATGTATTGATATATACCTTTCAACAGTGTAGGAAACACATCAACAAGTTCTAAAAAACTATTTCACCATCCTTCTCTCTAGTGGTAGCCCCTAGTGCACCTGTAGGTTATTTTTGCCCAGGAAACATCTTCCTAGAATATCTTTTCATGCAGATATCAGCCTTTTGCAGAAGTGGTTCAGTTGGAAAGCCCTCTTTTTGAGGAAAAGAGCCAATAGCCTCTACCATAGGAGGCTCAACTCAAGGAAATCACACAAACTACTGATTTGGAAATGACCTCTCTACCGTTTTCACAAATAGACAAAACCAGGCAGAACCAGAGTGAGGTCAACCAACCTAGAGGTTCATAAGCCTCAAATGTATTTCTTTGGGCCCCCTTCCCTTCAAGTCTGCACCCATAGAAGCAGGGTGCTGGTGAGAGTAAAGGTATGGGGACAAATCACTGAAGTACAGCTGCTTCTGGAGAATTTTGGTGGGTCTTTATGGATAGCTCCCTTATTCCGCTTTAGAATGTACATCAAGGATAGTTTGGAGACAGCTCTTCTCAACTTTGGAACTCACTGGATTTATGGGTCAAGAAAAAGATTTACTTAATATTTTCTGTTACACTGGTTTTTTAGTATTTTCACTGACACACAAGAATGTTTCTGCTTAAATGTATTTCTTTTTACTTCATTGAGCAAGCAAAAGTTCTGAAACATATAAACAAAGTCTTAAAAAAATCAAGAATTTATAAATACTATTGATGTCATTATTAACTGAGAGTAGGATGTAATGGCCGTGTATTACATGGTAATATGAGGTATTCTACATGCCTTCCTAAGTACAGTGTAACAAGTGAGAGTACATATTAGTGCCAAGCAAGCTGGCATTGCCACATTCATTAAATGGGGTTATAAGCAATTTTTTGTTTTCATCATCTTTTTGACATTTAGAGTTTATTTCTTTAAAACCTTTCTTAGTTTAAGTTCTTTGAGGATTCTTCATACTTCCTTCCAAAAATATTGTATTAGTTTGCAGTCCCATCAGCAGTGTAAAAGTGTTCCCTTCTCTCTACATTGACACCAGCATCTGCAGCTTTGAGATTTTGTGATGTGGACCATTCTCACTGGGGTTAGGCGGTATCTCAGAGTGGTTTTGATTTGCATTTCTCTGATAATTAGGGATGTTAAGTCTTTTTTCATATATTTGTTAGCTATTTGCCTGTCTTCTTTAGAAAAGGTTCTATTCATCTCTCTTGCCTATTGATATAAGGGATTGTTGGCTCTTTTTATGTTATTTAATTTGAGTTCTCTGCAGATCCTAGTTGTCAAGCTTTTTTCTGATTCATAACATGCAAATATCTTTTTCCATTCTGATTATTGTCTTTTTGCTTTGGTTGTTGTCTCCTTAGCTGTACAGAAGCTTTTCAGTTTAATTAAGTCCCCTTTATTTATGTTTGTTGTTGAAATTCCCACTGGAATCTTCTTCATAAAATCTTTCCCCAGGCCAATACATTCAAGTGTTTTCCCTATACTTTCTTCAAGGATTTTTATTGTTTTACCCCTTATAGTTAGATCTTTTATCCATCTTGAATCAATTTTGATCCTGCAGTTCCATTACTGGGCATTTATGCAGAAGAAAAAAAATCATTTTATCATAAGGACATCTTTACTAGATGATTTATTGCAGCTCAATTTACAATTGCCAAATTGTTGAAACAACCTAAATGCCCACCAACCTAGGAATGGATTAAGAAGCTGTGGTATATGTATACCATAGAATACTATTTAGCCATTAAAAAGAAATGGTGACTTTATATCTTTCATATTAACCTGGATGGAGTTGAATCACATTCTTCTTAGTAAAGCATCACAAGAATGGAGAAGAATCCAATGCACTCAATTCTGATATGAGGACAAATGATGCTAGTATATGGTGGGGGGTGGGGGAATGGAGGAATGGAAAAAGGCAAGGAGGGAGGGAGTGGGGGCACAGTGTGTGACACCCTTCTTGGGGGTGGGACACAATTATAAGAGGGACTTTTACAAATGCAAGCAGTGTAACCTAATTATTTGTACCCTCAATGAATCCCCAACAATGAAAATATAAATTAATTCAAAATAAAACCTTTCAGCTGAGCATTGTGGTTCATGCCTATTGTCCCAGCGCTGTGGGAGGTTGAGGTGGGTGGATCACCTGTGTTCAGAGGTTGGAGACCAGCTGAAGACTCCCCTGAGGCAGAGTGAGCCAGAGTGAGACCCTGTCTCTACAACAACAACAAGACAGCTGGACCTTGTGATCCCAGCTAAATGGGGGGCAAGGGAACACTACAGGAGGAAGAAGTAAAAAAAAAAACAAAATAAAACCTTTCTTACTTTTAAGATATTATATATAAATTATATTTCCTAATTTACATTCTTCAATTACATTCTATGTTGAAACTTCTTTTTTAATCTACATTAACTAGGCATTTCTTCAGCAATAAATACTTAGTGTTATATTTCTTTGAATCGATGAAGCTTCATATAGTAAACATCCCTGATTCTAGGACTCACTGGTCAGATAAGACTCAGAAAAACTAACTGAGAAGCCAACTAACTATTATTAGTTACCCATGGCAAGTAGTTTGGAATAAATTTGGAGTGTGCACATTCCTTTTACCACAAGAAATACATGATTTTGACGGTGGTTTTGATGAAAGTAAACCTCTTTTTTAAAAATTTTTCTTTATCAAGAGTTTTCTTCAAATACTCCTATATTAGCTCTGAATAATAATAATAAGATACTATACCTCTCTAAATTTAGTTCACTCTTTTAGTGAGTCACCCAGTTTGACAGTTTATAATTTCATTTTCTCTAATTTTTTTTTTTTTCAGTTTTTGGCCAGGGCTGGGTTTGAACCCACCATCTGTGGTATATGGGGCTGGCACCCTACTCATTTGAGCTATAGGTGCTGCCTTATTTTCTCTAATTTTTTAAATATTTTCCCCCTGAATCGTGTTTTTATATTTCAGAGTTCTTGGAAATAACTTTTTGTGACCTCCCCGATGAATTGGATTTTATTTATGAGGCATAAAAGATGATCCATTATACATCACACACCCATCTTAAAATGAAAGAAGTGAATGAATGAATTATAAAATTAATAAAGTGGAAGATATTCCATAGTTTATGGAGAATCTATAGGTGTTGATACAACTATTATATCATCATTTTGGTAATAGTATAGTATATTATCCTGAATTGGTTTTTGTTTTACTATTTTTGTATTTTTTTTTCCCAAGGAGGTATAAGATGAAAGATGTTACTAATTGTAATTGTGGTGGACCCAGGTGAAATAATGATTTAGTTAGAAATATGTAGTATGGGGAATTGGCAAGATCAGTAGCTCATGTAAGTATGATGGTCACAGGGAAAAAAATTAATAAAGTCTTAGATAAAAGAGCTCATTTTAATTATTTAATTTCTATCTTCTTATAACAAGCTCAAACTAAGGAGATTTAGAAAAGCTCATAGGAGTCCATAGACTAATATAATAATGAAATTAATCACAATATTATCATTTGTATGTTTATTTCATTAACATTCTTATTTTGCCTGCTTGGTAAATATACATTTGATCCATCTGTATTGAATATCAACACTATACTTATCCCCTTCCTAAATGTCATCAATCCCAGAATTGTCCTGTGTTAAAATTGGAATGTTCTTCAAAATTATGTTTATAGAATTATTGTACTGCTGTTTTAATACTTTTTTTATATTGATGGAAAAATCTGTTGAAGAGAGTAATCTATTTACTGTATAAGACCTAACTACTTGCCCCACTGTGTTCTTATATATAAGGGACATATTTTAATGAGTAAATCTTGTATGTGGTATTAATTTGCCTTTTAATATTGTTCTCTTTGATATTTTTCAGGTTCATTTTCTCTCTGTGCAGAGATTTTCATTTGTTTATTGGCTCATTTATAAGCAACAATGGAAGGTTACGTAACAGCACTTCCTTCTGCTGTTTGAAATCTCAAAATGTAAACAAACATCTTTCTAAAATTCTGAGTCAGGAATATAGTCATTTTTATGTAATTCTTTTCTCTGTTTCTTTCTGCCTTTCCATCAAAATATATATATATTTTTAAAAATTTTTAAGCCACTTGAAATATTAGCAATGAATTCTAATTAGAAATCTTGCTGCTAACTTAACTTCAAATTTAAAACAAAATTAGTGATTTATATAATCAATACTATAGACTAAAAACTATGTGGTTTTGAAAATCTTGCTGATTTTTATATTCTTTCATCTGAAATAGAAGTTCAGTCACAGCTTTAAAAAGGAAGCAAAAACAGTGTGGGATGTAAGTATTGCTGCTGATAAATAAGTACAGATTAGCCTTCCCCTCTGACAATGCAGCCTTGAATCTTTGGGTTAGATTTCAAGTGGCAATGCATTTGTCACTCCAGCTTTTCTCGGATGATAAAATGATCATGTTTGTTGACACAATTACCAATGCCACTTTTAAGACTGGAGAGTGACTAAAGAGAATTTCAAAGAGAAAATATAATATATCCAGTTGCAAATGGAGACACCGTTCACTTTCAGAGGCAGTAAACACACTATTCTTATACTGAGCAATAGAAACAATAAGATTGATGTTTTCAGTTCCAATTTAAAATAATCATTTGTACTCATACTATTTGGGCCCCTAGAAATTTTGAGTTATACTCAAATACACAGTTGAAGGATACATTGTATCAAATAAGCATTTTTAAGTTCTGACTCTAAGCACATTTCCCCCTACTTTTGTCCCTGTGTAAGTTGTTAAGCACTTTCAATGGCATTTTAAAAGGACTGTGGCATAGCAATGTGCTCTGTTCAAAAATCTAGTATGACAGTAATCAAGATGGAGTTTGAAGAGCTCTCTTAGCTTGTCAATTGTATCAAAACTACCCGCAATTGACTTCCTTCATGATCAATACCACACTTGCTCTGAATTTCCATTGACAGCCCTTTTCCTTTCTCACACCATTTACGTGTCCCGAATTGCTCTGGCAAAATGAATGTAAGGTGCCTTGCATGGGTACCTGCTTGTCTCTCTTCACGAGTAATTGCTTCTATCACTGTTTGACTCTTGCATTCTTAATTCCCAACTTATTCCTGATGGCTGACTATGTTCATCACTTTGGCTTTTGCAATATATCTTTGCTTTTCTCTCCTTTGCTTTTCATGCTACTTCTTGATAAAGAACAATGATTTATTGCTCTTTGTGTTGTCCATCTAGCTGCAATGGGCTCTGGATATCTGTGGATTTCACATCCGTGGACTAAAAAAAAAAAAAAAAAAAAAAAAAAAAAGTTGGAAAATACTCAGGGAAAAAGAGGATCATTGCATATGTAATAAACATGTATAAATTTTTCTCTTGTTATTATACCATAAGCAGTACCAGTACCACTACTTATGTATCATTTATACTGTATTAGGTATTATAAGTAATCCAGGGATGATTTAAAGTGAACGGGAGGATATGCTTGGGTTATCCGCAAATAAATCCCTTTTTATATGTGGGAAATTAAATGAATTTTGGAATCAGTAGAAGGTCCTGGAATTAATTCCCCATGGGCACCAAGGGAAGAATGTAATTTCTACACTATTTGTTCAAAATATGTTGCTTGGAAAACAGAATATAAAATTTGAGAGGGTGGAGGGTGGCTTTGTGGTTAATCTACTTTGTTGATCTCAGCATTAACATTTACTAAATATAATATAGTACATGGTAAAAATGTTCTCTCTCTCTGTCTCTGTTTCTCTCTCTCTCTTCCCCATCTATATAGTGTATATATGTGTGTGTACATGTGTGTGTAGAGAGAGACAGAGACCGAGAGAATCCATACCAAGTTACGTTCTCATTATACATTGTACAATTTTATCATGTACAAAAATCATAATAATACCAGTAAGAATGTTTTAGAATAAATGAGGAAATACATGTAAGGGACTTTCAACTTTACTGGATGCAAGATTATAAATGTTAGCCATTTTTGCTCTTGATCCTTGATATTTACATATATTTAAATCTCTACTAACCTACCATGAATCATAAGTACTAGTTATTTTCTAATTTTTTTAATTTTTGATTACTATAAATCCATAATGGTTGCTTATTTTTATAGGTTATGTGTGATATGTTGATACAGACATACAATATGAATTAATCAAATCACTGGGGTCATATCACCTCAGGTGTTTATATTTTTGTGTTAGGAATATTCCAATTCCATCCTTTAGTTATTTTAAACTATAACCTAATTTCTTGTTGATGATAATTCACTTTGTCACACTCTCAGATTTTGTTCATTTTATCTAACTAACGGTATTTTTGCACTTATAAAATGCCCCACTTAATCCCCATCTCCTCCCTGCTACCCTTCTCAGCCTCTGGCAACCATCACTTCACTCTCTGTCTCCGTGAGATCAGCTGTTTTAATATGTAGCTTCCACATATGAGTGAGAACGTGTGAGACTTATCTTTATGTGCTTGCTTTAACATATGTTCTCCAGTCCCCTCCATCGTGCTGCAAATGGTGAGACTTTATTCTTTTTACAGCTATCTAATATTCCATTTTGTGTATGTACCACAAGTGCATTATCGATTCTTCTTTTGATGGACACTTAGATGGATTCCCAATCTTGCCTATTGTTAAAACTGCTACAATGAACATGGCAATGCAGATATATTTTCAATGTACTGATTCTCCTTCTTTTGAATACACACCTGCAGTGATATTGCTAGATCATATGGTAGTTCTAGCTGTGGGTTTTTGAGGAAACTCCACACTGTCCTCCATGGTGGTCGCACAATTTACACTTTTACGTGGATGAGGGTTCCCCTTTCTTTACATTCTCAATAGCTTTCATTATTGCCTGTCTGTTTGATAAAAACCTTTTTAACTGGTGTGAGATGATACCTCATTGTAGTTTTAATTTGAATTTGTCTTACAAATAATGATGCTGAGTAGTTTTTTATATACCTGATCACAATTTTTATGTCTTCTGAAAAGTCTGTTCAGATTCTTTGCCCATTTTTAACGGAATTATCTTATTTTTTCCTATATGGTTGTTAGAGCTCCTTAAACATTCTAGTTATTAATCTCTTGTCAGCTGGGTAGGTCGCAAATATTCTCCCCATTTGGGGGTTGTCTCTTCACTTTGTTGATGGTTTCCTTTGCTGTGCAAAAGCTTTTTAGGTTTATGTGAAACCATTTGTCCAATTGTGCTTTGGTTGCCTGTGCTTTGGGGTTATTACTCAAGAAGTACTTGCCCAGACCCATGCCACAAAGCATTTCCCCAAAGTTTTCTTTCATTAGTTTTATAGATATTAGATTTAAATATTTAATCCACTTTGATTTGATTTTTATATAGGGCAACAGAGGAATGTCAAGTTTCATTCTTGTTTTCATTTTTCCACATATGGATATATAGTTTTCCCATTTCCTGGGGAGACTTCTTTCCCCCACTGTATGTTCTTGGAGCCTTTGTCAAAAATAAGTTCACTACAGATGTCAGGATATTTTTCTGTATTTCTCTATTCTGTGCATTGGTTTATGTGTTGGTTTTTATGCCAATACCATATTCTTGGTTACTACAGGTCCGTAGTATAATTTGAAGTTAGGTAATGTGTAAGGCTAGTAATTCTTGGATTTGCCTTTTTGGGGTTATGTTCTAGATCTTGTAGGCATTTGGAAGGATCACCTCTGTGGTTTATCTTACAAGGATACAAGTGAATCTTTCTCAGAGTAGAATATGAACGTTTTAACACAATAACTAAGAAAATGACACAAAGGCTATGTTAACCAGTTTGATGGAAATGTTTCAAATTGTATGTGAAAATACCACACTATACCCCAGAAGTGCATTATGTACATAGTTACCATTCAATAAAAAACAAAATTTTTTTTTCTGGTTCTTTTCTGTGTATTTTCAAATATGTTGTCTTCGAGCTAATTCTTTCTGCTTCTTGATCAATTCTGCTGTTGAGAGACTTTGGTGCATTTTCCAACTGAATTTTTCAGCTCCAGAATTTCTGCTTAATTTTATAAACTATTATTTCAATCTCTTTGTTAAATTTCTGTGATAGACTTCTGAACCTCTTCTCTGTGTTGTCTTAAAGTTTATTGAGCTTCTTCAGGGCAGCTATTTTGGATGCTTTGCCTGAAAGGTTACCCATCTCTATCGCTCCAAGATTAGTTACTGGTACTGTATTCAATTCCTTTAGTGACATTGTGTTTTCCTGGATGTTCTTGGATGGTTGTGAATGTTCACTGATGTCTGAGCATTGACGATTTTGGAATTTATTCTCATCTCTGAAGTCTCAGCTTACTTGAACCTGTCCCTCTTGAGAAGGCTTTCCACGTATTCAGAGAGAATTGAGTGTTGTGATCTATGTCTTTGGTCACTGCAGCTGTACCAGCATTGGGCAGGGGGGCATCAATCCCATTAGACTTTTGCAGAATTATGGTGGTACTACCTTGTAGGACTTGGGTAAGGTAAAGGAGAATTCCCAGGATTACCAGGCAAAGTCTCTCACTCTGTTCCCGCAATCTCTGTGCTGGGCTGCTGGAACTAGGAGTTACATTGGTAACGTGGCCACCAGTGCCAGGTCACTCCTGAAGGCAGCCAAGTCTCACCCAAGCCTTGTGGTAACTGTTGCCTGGATACATCTAATGTTTATTTCAAGTGCAAGGGTTGCTTAGTCAGCAGGTGTTAAATCCCCCCAGGAATGGGTTCTTCTCTTCAGGGCAATATGTTCTCTCTGGGTCAGGGTGAGTCTGGAAATGGCATCCAGGAATTAGGACCTGAAATCGGGGACTTCAGGAGTCTGCTTGGTACTTTTACTGC